>MQUG01000435.1:0-13801 GCA_007213375.1 Steinernema feltiae | reverse complement strand
AGATTCGAAATTGACTTCCGGCTCATGGAACAGGACGCTTTTCACACAATTATTGTTCTGCGAGATGCGTCCCTTTTTGCCCGTTGGGCTACAATCAATGTGGGAAAGTCTTTTCTTTTTGTTGTGAGCTCAAACGCGTCCAGTACCATTGAGTTTTTCGAAAACGACTATGTGCCTTACTACGCTTTTGCGTGGAATCTTTATGTCTTCGTATAATTGTTTCATCGTATTATCTTGACTTCTATGCTCTGTTTGTTTGTTTTGAGTGTTGCTGACTGCGGTTGCAGGACTCTCTTTGACTGCCAGATGCTGAGTTTCCTCCTGCGGCTGCAGCGACTGTCTGAAATCCTGTTTGTCTTGCGTGAATTGCGAAAAGCGTTTGTCTGAATTCTAAATCACACTCTAACGTCCTCTCAGAAAACTTTGATTCTATCTTACTTTATATACTTCTGTGTTTGTTTAAAACTTTCTTGAATGTCTCCGTGTAATCTGTGTCGCGGCGAACTATCTGCGTTGAATTCATGGTTTTTCTCGTGTTTCTTTTCTCATTTTTTTTCTTTTCTTTTCGCTTCTCTTTTCTTTTCTCTGAGCTTTTCTCGTTTCACGATTTCTTTTCTCAATTTGTGCCGTAAGTTTAAAGGATCCAAATAAATTGATGTTCATTGAATGTTTCATTTATTCAAACTGCTTACGTCCTCAATTTGTCAGCAGAATGGATTTGTGACTTAACGTCGAGGAACTCGAGGAATTTTGGATATGGATAGGAGGCTGCAGCAAGTCCCTGGCTCTTTTTGGTTGTCTTACAGTACACCCTGCATGACAACAGAAGACACAAAACTACTGTTGTAGCTGCATTTGAGTGCTCCCCGACGACGTCAATATTCAATTTATGCAAATTCACGAGAAAATTCACACAAGAAGCTACGCAAACAGATAGAGATTCCACGCGTAGGCGCTGTACCAGTGGTTCTGGAACAGTTCGATCGAACTCGTCGTGTGAGGTTGCTCTCTGGACAGAGCGTTTGCCTCCCTTAATCTCTTACTTTCTCTCTGTATTTTGCCAATGACTAAGTACTCTGTTTTAAGCCCTAGGATAAGTTACAACCGAGAACAACAACGATCTGGTTGCTTCTAGCAGGCTGGGCTATATCCTGCGGGTCCGACCCGGTTATCTTAACTAAAAATTGCTCAAATTTGCTCGAATATAAAGTCTGGAAAATCAAAAAATTCAACAAAGAGCAATGAGTGCAAAATCTAAGCCTAGGCTGCGCGCTAGTCACAGCTTAGGCTGACTGTCTTAGACTTTTTGTCTCGTTATTTTGGCTTATTGGTGCGCCCAAAAACGGTAAATAAAGGAAATTTAAGAAAATCAATTTATTAACCGCAATACGAATCATTTAATTAATTCCACAACAAACACCGACGGCTAAGCGAACATAAACACGGATTTTGAACCGTAAGATGGTCTCAAACCATAGTAAACCGCTCTTCCATCTTGCTTTTTCAGCACCATTTTTGTGGTGGTCATTGACCACTCCTTTGCAAAGGGATAAGCGCGTTTGGCGTCGCGTTCTTCTTCCTCGGTGCACTCTTCAAATGGGAATTCAGTCGACGAAAGTTGCAGATCTGAGAATTGTTCGGTGCAATACACCATTTTCCCGACCATTTCTTCCGAATTTTCCCTCCATCTGGCGATGATCTGCTGCGAGGCAGACGAGCACTTCCCATGAAAGAACATTCTGTGGAATTGTTTCTGTTTGAGAAGATCTGCGAGCAGCTGCGTGGTTCCATCTTCGATTTTTAACGCCCTCGCGATTGAACATCTTGTTTAGATGTTCTTCTTCACTAGTGAGCGCATCACCTTCAGAACGTCGCTTGTGATCTTCGTGTACACATGCAACTCAAAGACAAAACGGATTGACCCGACGCATTTCGCAATCTCCTCGCTGATGTTCGGAGTTCGCAAAGTGAGAAGAACGTGTTGTCCCTTCGTGGCGCTCAGCACTCGTTCCATCGCCTCCGGATCAGTGCTGTACTCTTCTACGTCGGCGCGTATGTCAATTCCTGTGTAGTGGAGGTGCTTTCTACTGGGCGTTTCAAGGTTGCTTGGGTTGAATTCACAGTAGATCTCCTCGTTTGCCAACTGGCCATTTGTTACCCTCATGTATTGACGAAATCTTTTTGCGTAGGCCTCGGAAGCGAAATGGCCGAGACGTCCTGAGAGAGCGCTACCACATGATAGGTCCCATTTGAAGAAGAACTGAGAGACGACTCCATCGAAGAAGAGGGCGGGAACGTCGTCCATTCGGAAGGCTATTTTCAAAAGAACAACAATTCAGCTTATAAATGCTTTGGTAGTCTGGGAAAAGCGATGCAAAAGTGCAAATTGCCGTGACAAGACCTCAATTGATCCATCCAGTCCACTCAATCCAGTGCGCGCGTTCGAATGTGCGAACTTTACAAAGTAACGTTAGATTCCGATACGACAATATGTACTTTGAAAAGGCGGAAAAAATGCATTTCGTAGTTGTTTGCCTGGGATCACCCCATCTCACCCCAAGACAACTCACCCCAGGGACAACTCACCCTATAGGCAACTCATCGCAAGCACAGCTCATCCCCAAGACAACCCATCTGTTCAATCAGATTTCTAACTGAATAGTAGTCGTTTTTCAGTTTTGTGTCATATACGGTGCTGAAAGGGTTGATTCTGAAACCGAAACATTTACTACCAGCTAGGGAGCCATTTGTAGTTTGTAGCATCTATTACGGATGTGGCAGGGGCGGAGCCCCGCCGCGGGAAATAGGGCGCGATCCCCTTAGGGGGAGCGTCCGAACCCCAAGTCAGTCTTCCCCACTCACTAACCCAGGACACCACACACCCTAGTTTGTGCCCAGATCGCCGCCGCCAGTCGCCCCGTTATCCCTAGTCTCTCTCTCTCTTTCTCGACCGTCAATAAGTGCTGTACTGTAAGTGATATCTCACCGCGAATAAAGACTTCTCTCTAAAGAGGATCTGAGGCTAAGAGGAACTCCTCCGGGGAGGACTCGCAACCGGGATAGAACTCGTAGGCCTTAACGGCCGTTGTGCTCCGGCATAACACGGAGATAATGCACACTGCAGTTGAAGTCGAAGCCGCAATGCATAGCAGGTTCCACGGCGGTCGCACCGCATTGGTAATGGTTCAAACTGTCACTCATCCAATAGCCGGCAAGAATGTGCAAGATGGAAATTGTAAGGAGTTCGGCGGTCTGAATGCGATCAGACAACTGATATTACGTCAGATAGCAATCATGACCCTCTCCTGGCAAGTTCACGCATCCTAACAGCCTTGGAACAGCAAGAATGTCGTAGTTACACCCGCCCGGAGCGTTTCCAGCGGAGCTCAATCGCACTTGGAAGCCGACGAGCAGCGACAGGTCGTCACCTCTCATCCGGATCATAGAAGTTTACATTTTCGTGCTAAGACCAAGAAAAGTTGTGCACATTTAGAAACAAAATTTCAATGTGTCAAGGTGAGAATTTTCTTAATTGGTTTTTTGAGCCCCAGCTGTAGCACCAACGTGATTTTCCTTCACAAATTCAAGAAGAAACTCACTCAATCTCCGACAAAACAGCTCCGCGCTGTCCTTCAAAGTGCTCGCTGGCATTCTTGGCGCGCTCCTCCGAGCGTTGATCAAACTTGAAGATGTAAACATCGATTCCGTTCCACGAGAACCTCGCGTAGCTGTCGTCGTCGAGTGTATTGACCCACCAGTAACGGTCGACTTCATTGCTCTCCGTGATCACGACCTGATATTCGGTTCTAGGACTTCTGTTTAGGATTGCAGGGCTAAGAATTTAAAACCTTCCGCGTCCGCGCTTCTCGCAGTCTTCCTTGACGTCCAGCGCCACTTTGTCGAACGATTCGCGCTCAATGGGTTCATTTCCGATGACCTGTTTCGCCTTCTCAATGAAGACTGACGGCCAGGCGAGGTTCTTAAATGAAGCTCGATTAATTAGGCCTAACATCAGATTCTATGCCAAAAACTGCATGATTTCAGACGATTTTCAGACCCATTTTAACCCCCAAAAGCGTACCTGCAAGAGTTTAACCCACGATTTGACGTGTGTCGCGATATCCTCCACCAACGATTGTACATTTGCATTTTGATAATTCATGCTCCTTTCCTCACCATCGAACCACATACTGTTACAGGCTGACGTCATGAGTTCCTACAGTCAACCTTACAGCTCGGTCTCTGAACTCTTGATTGCGTGTACTTACGGTAGATAAGAGATCGCGGACTATTTTACGCACTCCGGTGAGTAAATGAACGCGCTCAAAGCTGTGCACGTCGTTCATGGGCTGTAGGAAGCACCTGCAACATGTGAGATCAAAACAGCGTCACCTGCCGCCAGTTAGCTGAGCGTAGGGCCTACGTATTAAGCCAATATTGTACCGTAGCTGCTGTAGTACGTCAACAAACAGTCAAAAATTGTTCCCTCAAATCTGCAATCTCCTCTATCCTTGATATCTTAGGACTGCGCTGTTTTAGTCCTTTAAGCAGGTATCAAAGAAACATACCAGGGTTGGTGCTCTAGCCACAATCCTTCTGTCAAGCCTAAAATGTGTCAGTTTTCACAAAAAGCACAATCACCGATGCGCAAAAACTCACTCTCAACGGCTCTGATCAACTCATCGTTCGTTGTAACGGAAACTAAACGTTGCAGAATTGTAGTCGATTTTCCAGAAATTAGACTCACTTGCATCAATTTCGGCAATCACCTCTTTGGCTTGATCGCCAAACGTTATTGCACTCGTGATGCCAAAAAACGCTAAAATTAAAGTTAAAAATCTCAATTTCGAGACTCAGGTACTTTTCACCTATCTTGGTTATCTTGGTACTTTTCACCCAGAGCTGAGACCCGCGACCTGATCACTGTTCATCTGCTTAAACGTGCAGTTCAAAATCAAAGGCTGTACTAGCGAATAGGGGCCAACACTAGCCAAAACTTGTTTCAATTGTTAGCAAAGAAGACGTTGAAATGGCAAAAAGACGGAGAAAGGCTCCGAGTTCTACGATGTAAGTCAAGAAACCAGGCTAAACTACTTTGGCAGTCAGCCTAAACTGAGTTTAACGCGAAGCCAAAATTCAGATTGGACGGATTTTGCCGGATTTTCTTAGATTTTGCTTTGCATGCTTTGCACGGCGTTCAGGCTTGCACCAAGCTCCGCTTGGCCATTTATGTGTCTTATTTGTAAACTTAAAACCGAATTTTAGCTGACTGATCTAGTTTCGGCCCCGCGATTCGCTCGCAGATACCAAAATCCTTCAAAAAAGCGTTGAAAATCGCTTTTCTGGAATTTCCTGCGTCTCATGAATTTTGAGACTAACAGTTTTACGTAATTTTTGATTTAGATAGCCGCGCAAGGCCAGAGTTGTCGGTTACCAGTTGTCAGAGATGTTAGCTGGCTTTTTTAGCCCTAATTAAACTCACATTTTTTCAGCTCCCTGTACTCTTCGGTTAGCAAAAGTCCTCGATCTGTGGTGATGATCAAATCTTCAACAAATAGACCGCAAGTGTCCTAACCTGCAAGTCTCGTCTCCATTTGCCGAAATGCTTCTTCGATACGAACGAAAATGTCCACAACGCGTTGCAATCGATCGGTTATGAAAGTATTTACCCTTATCGTGTAGTGCATGCGCTTAATAAGGTCAGTTGGAGGCGCAGTTCACTCAATTCTCACATCAGTGGACTATAAACTTACATCTAAAAGGAGCAGAGAATAGCCACTTCCCCTGCAGTGAACGATGAATGCTTGCTTGTAGAGATGGCGGCTTCCGTTAGGCTCGATCACTCGTTCAAAACTTGAGCGGAAGTTGGACAACGCTTCAGCGACAATCTAATGAACGTGGAAATTTACAATTGTGTCCGCCTGATAAGCCAATGGTTAGTAGTTCAGCCCGGTTTAACCACAAATGCAGTAAGCCTATGTCTAAAGCGGTTACGGTATGGTCAGCCTAGTACGAAACAAGCTTAGCACGAGGGCAAGCAGTCTTTTTAGACTTGCTCCGACCTACGCATTTGGAAGTTGGCAATTGTGTGATTTTGTTTTGTGGGAAGTGATCGGACCGCGTCCGTTCGTTGGACCTTGATTGGTGCAACTGGCTGCTTTGGATATTTTCCAATTTTACATTTCTTATCAAGTGTTCTGTAGGTCATCATCCCTGAGCCTGCGGCAATCGTCGAATTAACCGTGTCCGTTGAGGGGGCATTGACCGTTGCTTCCTGTGGCTGCTTTTTGGGCTATAACAGGCCGTCTAACCTGATTGGACGCTTCATCAAGTTTCAATTTGGAAAATGGAATTTACTGTTTTCCGGTTTGGTTTTGAACCAAGAAACCACTACGTTACGTTTCCATAGACTTTGAGGCTAATTCTATGTCGTAAGAACCATTCAAAACACCGAACAAAGCGGGAATTTGGGTGTTTTTTTCCATAAAGCCACAAAACTGACCTCTTCATACAGGCTTTGCGCATCATACCGCCTTGCATCTCCGTCGCTCCTAGCAAAAAGCTAAAGCAAACTGCACGACTGAGCTAAAAACTTACCTTCAAAGTGGATTTCCACTTGCTGATGAAGCTCTTCAAGCGCCTTCTGCTCCTCGCTGTCCGGCTGCAAATTGCGCATAACTTGTGAAATTAAAGGTTCTTGGACTTACATCGAATGTCCTGTTTGCAGCAGCCGCGATAAAGTTCCCAACAGAGTTGCCGAGTTTCAGGAGCTCAGCGCTTCCTTCAGCAAGTCGTCCAGGATCTCCTCGGCTTCTTTATTTGAATTTCTCAATTCGGCCATTTTTCGCATGTAGTTTTGAACGTCCGCGATTGCTGGAAAACGGTTTTCGTATCGAATTGTTGATCATCTGCATGCAACTCACTGTTAGCGTCGACGCTCAAACGTTGCTGACTTTGGTCGGCCGCCTTGTAATCGGCGTCTAAAATGTTCAAGTCCTCAATTTTGCTCCTCTCAAAGCGCGTATTGTGAGTTGGTACAGGGCAACTTGACGCCAAGAACTTGGTACTTGTTTTAACTGACACTTATTTCTTGCCTAACCAAATCGTAACTGCCTAAGGCTTAGGCTGACCGCCTTACTGGTTTAGCTTAGTTTTTGACTTGCCAGGCATCGCAGGGCAACTTTTAGACGCGTTTTACTTAGCACCAAAAATCTGTGTATTCAGTGGGCGTCACGTTGTCCGGCGCCAAGTTAACTAATCTATACCACTAATTGTAAAATATTTACGGTATGGTCAGCCTAGTACGAAGCTTAAGAGCGCTACGAGTCCAGGCGCCAAGTTAGCCAACCACCCAGTTAGCTTAGGCTAGGCAAAGTTAACCAAGGCGCCAACCAGGTACCAGAAACCAACAAAAGCCACATGCCTTTTGAAGTGCTTTTTGCTTTTTCTTGTCCACCTGTAAATAAATTTAAATGCACCAAATTTTGGTCTTGAGAATTACCTCCAACTCCCCGTTTGCAGCCGCTGCCACAAGACTTCCAACAGATCTGCCGAGTGCAGGCAGATCAGCGCTCCTATTTGCCACATCGCCAAAGAGGTCCACAACGTCTTTTTTTGAATTTGTTAATTCGGCGACGATTTGTAGGTATTTTTGAATGTCCGCGGTCACTGAAAAACCGAATTGCCGCGACGATTGTTGATCATCCGCATGAAACTCACTGTTCGCGTCGACGCTTAGCATTCCGAGAGACAAGACAAGGACCGCTAAAAGGCATTTTTGGCGCATGACACGGTGCTTCCTGGAGAAACTCTAAAATTTCAATTGTTTGTTCGATTTTCAGTCAATATGTTCGAAACTTCCATTAAGCGCGTAAAAATGATCGGAGATCAGCGGATCGGCGCGAAAGCAAGATTGCTGATTGCCTGCGACAAGACAAATGACGATCAGATGTGATCGCCTCTCTGTTGCTCTTACAGCGCGGAGACAGAGCGACCAACCAACGGATCATGGGGCGCTCCTGTTGGTGCGGAGAGGGATTGATGTGAGTTCTTTATTACATTGTGACGACAGCGCCGTGGAGGCCGCTTGTCAGCTATTAGCAATCGAGATGATGTGATAAGACAGGAATTTTAACTTTGATGAAATCCGAGGCAGTTTTCCTTCAATATTTGGGTTTAATTATCACTAATTATCATGTAATCAGCACTGAATGTACTGCAATTTAATCATAATCTCGTTCCATATACTCTAATGGGATTTTTTAAAATTGTTAAAAATTAACGTCTTTTTTAGAATACGAGCGACTAATGTAAGAGGCGCTGATTGTTGGTGGCCGAGGTGATTTAGATTAGTTAACTTGGTTTTAAGCCATAGGATGAATTACAACCAAGAACAACAACGATCTGGTTGCTTCTAACAGGCTGGGCTATATCTTTCGGGCCCGTGCCCGCATCCGGCCCGGTTATCTTAACTAAAAATTGCTCAAATAAAGTCTGGAAAATCAAGAGAAGCAGAAAATTCAACAAAGAGTGAATGCAAAATCTAAGCCTAAGCGCTTGTTGCGCCCAAAAACGGTAAATAAATGAAATTTAAGAAACTCAATCTATTAACCGCAAAACCAATCAGATAATTAATTCCACAACAAACACCGACGGCTAAGCGAACATAAACACGGATTTTGAACCGTAAGATGGTCTCAAACCATAGTAAACCGCTCTTCCATCTTGCTTTTTCAGCACCATTTTTGTGGTGATCATTGACCAGTTCCTTGCAAAGGGATATGCGCGTTTGAAGTCGTGTTCGTCTTCCTTGGTGCACTCTTCAAATGGGAATTCTGTCGACCAAAGTTGCAAATCTGAGAATTCTTCTTTGCAATAAACCATTTTCCCGACCATTTCTTCCGAATTCTCCCGCCAACTAGTGATGATCATGTTGAGGGCAGCAGAACACTTCCCATGAAAGAACATTCTGTGGAATTGTTTCTGTTTGAGAAGATCTACGAGCGGTTGCGCGGTTTCGGATTCGATTTCAACGTCTTTGGCTATCAACATCTTGTTCAAAGTGTTCTTCTCCACTAGTGAGCGCATCACCTTCAGAACGTCGTTTGTGATCTCCGCCTCTACTTTCAACTCAAAAACGAAGCGGATTGACGCGACGCATTTCGCAATTTCCTCGCTGATGTTCGGAGTTTCAAAATTAAGAAGAACGTGTTGTCCCTTCGTGGCGCTCAGCACTCGTTCCATTGATTCCGGATCAGTGCTGTACTCTTCTACGTCGGCGCGTATGTCAATTCCTGTGTAGTGGAGCTTCCTTCTACAGGGCCTTTCAAGGTTGCTTGGGTTGAATTCACATACGATCTTCTCGTTTGCCAACTGACCATTTGTCACCCTCATGTATTGACGACATCTTTTAGCGTAGGCCTCGCAAGCGACGAGACCGGGAGGTCCTGAAAGATCGCGACCAGCTGACAACTCCTTTTTGAAGAAGAACTGAGAGACGACTCCTTCGAAGAAGAGGGCGGGAACGTCGTCCATTCTGAAAGCTATTTTCAAAAACAACAATTCAGCTTATAAATGCTGGTAGTCTTGGAAAGGCGATGCGAAAGTGCCAATTGTCGTGACAAGACCTCATTTGATATGTGGCTCTACTTATCACTCTATCAGTACTGAATTTGATGCAATTTCATCATAATCTCGTTGCATATACTCTAATGGGATTAACCGATTGAAAAGCGATAACATTTTGGGGTTCAACGTCCAACTGTACAACGTCCTGACTTTGCGGTGCCTGAAAATAAGCTTTGAGAGTCCGATGAAGGAGATGTTGCTATTTGAGGGCAACTTGAAGATTTTTTAATGTTTTTTGGTCGTTTTAAAAATAAACGTCTAATTAAAGCGACTAATTAAAGAGACGCTGATTGTTGGTGGCCGAGGTGAAACCAGAATAAGCTCACCAATTACAGATTGCAACAAATCGACAACACAAGCATTTGGAAAGCCGCTTTGAGCGTCCTATTATGGGATACTCTACTGATCATTTTGACTTGCTCTGTCGCACTGTTTAAGCGAACTATTTAAGCTTGCACTGACTGACTGATACACAGCGGAGTTGCTGTAATAATAGTTTAATGCTTTATAAGGCTCTATATTTTCAAATCAAATCGTAGCTACAATCGTCACTCAGCTTGACATTTCCCATTTTGATTCATTGTAAGAGGCTTCGATCGATTTGGTTGCTGGGGAACATTGCGCACACCGTCAACCGTCAACAGCTCTATTTTTTGTTTCCGAGGCGACAATTGTCTTGTTCATATTGGCGTTCCTTCTCCATTAGCTCCATGGAGGCTGAAAATGAAAAGTTGAGAGCTAAGAACCAAAAAGTAAGTTTTATCGTCAGTTCTGAAGCAATCTTGAACGTTCAGTTGAAGCTGAAATGTGCGAAAATGAAAATGAAGGCCGCGAGATCGAAGGCGAAAATGATGGAAAGGGAGATTCAGATCGAGAAGTCAGAAGAACTGGTTTGTCCTCGTTTTCAGACTTTAAACTGAGATTTGACCGTTTTAGGCGGAACAACTGCTTGCCAAGATTGGAGCGATGAGAAGAAACGTGGGTTTAATGCGTTTTCCACAA
Source organism: Steinernema feltiae (assembly GCA_007213375.1). Lineage (NCBI taxonomy): Eukaryota > Metazoa > Nematoda > Chromadorea > Rhabditida > Steinernematidae > Steinernema > Steinernema feltiae. The sequence goes on along the minus strand of MQUG01000435.1, from coordinate 3,172 downwards.
ATATCAGGTCGGAATTTTCAGGAGCTGAAGCTGAGGACAGAGATAGCGACTCTAAAGTGCTTAATCTCTAAAATGACGCTCCTCCGACAGAAGGAAGCCTCGGAGAGCAGCGAAACGGACTCTGTGGCTGAGGAAGAAGCCAAGGAGATCAATGTTGATGCGGACTGTAGTGCGGAAGCCGAGATTTTCTGCATTTTCTCAACTGATCGTGTAGAGAACGATCATCTCAAATACACAGGAAGCCTTGATTACGGTAATCAGCCGCTAGAGAGGGTACGTGTGCTTTAGCTGACTCTTTTTCTAAAAGAATTTCAGGACGCGTGGACTCCGACGACAATTGGCGACTTTGAAATGATCGAAGCGCTGTCTTCAGCTGAGCCCTCTTAACTACCACAAAGGGATTGCTGAATATTAAACATAAACTAATTGATCACAAGTTATCGGAATTTACCCTCTTCTGAGCAAAATTCAAAAATTCAATCACACTATCCCTTCCACTCACTCTCGATCTACCGGAGTGTGAAACATTCCGATCGAAAACTCCATTTGGTCGCAAGTTATTTCGGATTTTACCCTCTTCTGAGGGCAAAACTCAAAAGGCAAACGCAATCATCAAGCTAACGAAACGATAACAAAGTCGAAAATCAGAAAAGCAAAAGCTTACGACACCTAGGATTCCCAAGCCGTCTCCGATTCAAGTACTAGCTAGGCCCGACGCTGCTTGACTTGCGAGATCTGACGAGATCGCGTATGTTCAGCGTGGTATGATCGTAAGCGACAGCTGTGTTGCAGAAGTCATATATATCAAGAATGTCCAATTGAAAATGTTGTCTTGGAACAATTTTAAGTTTATTTCTGGTCGAAACAGTGTCTTTGTGAACGTTTAGTGTAAAATTTAAATTCGAGTCGATAAAATAAGCCAGGATTCTGACCAAAATAGCCCAGAAAAGTGGTACAGAACAATTATTTTGGCCCAAATCTTTTTGCGTCTTCTTCAGCGCCAAAACCTGATCTGAAGATCTAATCTTTGTTTTTGCGTATCGCACTAATCCGCTTTGCTTTTTGCCAAGATAAATGCGCTGTTCAACAAAATTGAAAATGTTGCTTTAGAACAATTTAAGTTTGTTTTTGGTCAGAACAGCGTCCTTTTTAATGTTTATCTGTAAAAATTAGGTTAGAATTCGTGAAGGAAGTCAGGATTCTGACCAAAAGTAGCCTGGAAAAGTGGTATAGAACAATTATTTTGGCCCAATTCTTTTTGCATCTTCTTCAGCGCGAAGAATTGAACACACGAAGTGAGCTTCGTTTTCGCATATCGCATCTTGTGCTGTGCTTTTTCACACTTTAGCCAAGGTACATTCGCTGTTCGACTTTGCTGTTTCCGACGCACCGTTCACTAGCGACCATCGCGTCTGCAATGCATAGACAACGCTCGTTGAGGTCGTCGGTTTAATTACCCATATTTGAGGTAAACATTGAATCCGCTCTTTCAACTGAATGTGGCGAGATGAAAATTTTGGAACTGCGTCCCTTCCGGGATGCTTATAATAAACACAGAGTTAATAACCTGATTTGCTGTCGACTGTTTGCCGTTTGTGAGAAATTTAGACTGAATAACTAACTAAAAAGTGTGTTTTTTGGGGGTAAAATTCAAAATCCGCCTAGACCATTTTGTCGGCGCTCTCTTCCTCTACCAGAGGGTGAAACATTCCAATCGAAATCTCCATTTGGTTGCAAGTTATTTCGGAATTTACCCTCTTCTGAGGGCAAAACTCAAAAAAGCGATCAAACAATCCTTTAGACCCACTCTCGGTCTACCGGAGTGTGAAACATTCCGATAGAACTCTCCATTTGGTCGCAAGTTATTTCGGAATTTACCCTCTGTAATCTGTAATCTCCGGTCATTTGGCGTTTGACTATTTGTTTCATTTGCAGGATCATTGCCGAGGTCGATGATAAAGGAAAGATCACCGAGAAAGCAGTGGACGACTGGAGCGATGACTTCAATGAAGTCCAGTTGTCAACACAACGCGATCTGAAGACTGAAGAAAGCATGGTTTCGGCTTCGCGACAGTGCAATCCGCCGCAAAGCTATTGCGTCAACGATGCCCGACACAGAGTTCCGAGATGATGCCGACACAGAGTTCCACGCCAAATGGAACGTCTAATGGAACCGCCAGTCGTACTTCTGTATGACGATCTCCCAAGAAACGCCTAAGAAATTCTGTGAGTCTCCTTATACGAACTGTTTTCACAATCATCATTTAGACAAGTTCACGAAAGCAATACCACAAGATCGGCTTTGTTAGAGACGAAGCGATCGAGCCACTCCCCGCCGACAGAAAAACATTCAAGTGGACCTTTGAGGCGAGTCTCGATGGAAACAATTTCTTATTTCGTGAAACCGCTTCCAACGGGTACAACCAGAACAATCAGCGTGGATTTGCTGGCCGAAGGTAACATGATTTCAAACTCCGCCGTTCAATACAACGAAATACTTCAGAGCTCTACTAGATCAGTCGGGTGGAAAAAATCTTTGCACTCGTGTACGGCTGGATCCGCGGTGCAACACCTGGCTTTTCGCGGTAATGACGCATTCCTAATTCCGTTCCTAATTGAGGGTTCCGCATTTAAACAAAGTCTGTTGTTTGATGAGAAGTTTATTCCAACATAGAATTTCCAAACATTTCCAGAGCTGTCAGACCTTTGGATTATTTTGATATTGCCAAGGAGTAAGGCTCTAAGGAGTGCTAACTTGGTGTGGCGACAGCACCGCCGCAAAAAAAAGAGCTGCGCTCGCCCCAAATTCACTAGGCTTCGTACTACGAATTTACATTGTTCCGCGCTCTTTTTTGTCGCGTAATCGTTAACTTCAATTTATCATTAGACAAAAAAGTTTTTTAATTCAATCTTTTCGGGAGTACCTGTTGAACCCAGATGGCGGTTTTTGGCAACGTCCGCAGACAGTACCGCTACCGCGTTCATGATCAGAAGTTGATCGCGCTCGGGGCAACGTTTCGTGCAAGACTATCGCGAGGACACAATCAGCTATTTGAAGTTGCTGTCTTACCATTATACGACAATGGCACCGAAGACTTACTTACTAAATTGTATTGAATTGGCTGTTATTCTGTTGTTTTAGCCAAATAAACTGTTGTCTTTCAATTTGAAT
>MQUG01000433.1:0-12525 GCA_007213375.1 Steinernema feltiae | reverse complement strand
AATTGACTGATTAGCTTTGTAGTCACATTAAAGTAACTAACCAGAAGTTCAAAATGCTCTGAAATTTGTTAATGAAAACTAAACATTTAATCAGATAAAATAAGAAAAGCAATATTTACTTTCCCTCGGACACATTATGCCAAAAATTTTCCAAAACGACAAAATCAAATTGTTTTCAGATTAGCGAATATATTTTTTCTAGATTTCAGCACGAACAATAAAGAAAAACAAAATTACATTTACCATTCATTCTTGATGAAAAATTGATAAATCTCGATTTGCCCAACAACAATTGCTTCGACTAATTCTATAATTCTCCAACACCACCTGCTAAAACAGCAACAGAATTGCTGGAGGTTCGGCCCCCACAAAAGGTTGCTGAAGAGCGCTTTTTCACTAGCATTATTTCATTCAAATCATGATGTTGGCGTCTCGTAAATACAAGACAAAAAAGATTTTTTAATTTCCAGGATTATGCCGCAAATAGAAATTTTTCGCTCAAACAAATATTGAACTCGCCAGTGCAGACCACAAATCACGACATTCCTGAAAGCAAAATGCTATTTCTGAAGCGAAAACCTCGATTATGGTCCTACCGTCTTCCGACAGCAGCTGATGGAAGTGCTCGCGCTCGTCGTCAGAGTCGCGTTTGAGCAAGAAACTCCCTTCTTCCTCGTCGCTGCTATTTGCAAGTCTATCTGGCCTCTCTCTCGCTGGTGGCTGTTGGAGGGCCGAAAAAAAACTTTTTTGCGTATGCTTATGTTCAAAAAAGTGTTTCTTAATTCCTTTCTTAAAATTGTTTTTAAAAAATTCTCAAAAATTACAAAGATTTGTGTTCTCCACACGTTGCCAAAAAGTGACGACGCCGGTGATATTTTTATTTTATTTTATTTTCAGAAAATCTATTTTTGATTCAGAAGTTTCTGTGTTACCTGATCAAGGCCAAAAATCAAAATCAATTTTTGTATATGCATTGGGACAACGAAAATGCTTTGAGTGGTTTTTTAAATTGTATTTAAAAAACATTTTTTTATTGAATCAGAGACATTTAAATTGAAAAACATTTTTAATATGCACTCAAATTGAAAAAAATCGGTGATATTTTTCTTGTTTAGTTTGTTTATTTAGTTTGTTGCATTTTTGCTGCCCACGCTTTTATTCTGTTATCAGCTGTCTATAGTTTTACGTTGCTGTGGGTTAGGGTAACGTTGTTTTGGTTTGAAACACGCATTAACCAAGCATTCGTATTTTTATTTTTTAAAGTGTTTCGAATATCTTTAGATTCTTTGAAAACTTTGAGTTGCTTCATCTAGTTGCTATAATGCTTTTAAGAAGTGTAAATGTCAAAAAAAGGTATACAGAAACGCTGAGAAAGGCAGGAAAAAAATTCATTTAATTTTTGCAATCTGATCCTTGTTGTATCTTACGCAAGCAAATAATTAATTTTTGTTGTTTGAAAAAGAATATCTCCGGGGAACAAAACATTAATTAACGAAAATAAAAAGAATTTTTTTTGGAAATGCATATCAACTCGTTTTAATTAAAATTTAACAAATAATTCAAAACAGTTTTTTGAACAATAGAGTTTGCTAGAGTTAAAATTTAAAGGTAATTCCACCAGCCCTTCCAATTATCGCCCGATTTCGCTCACTTGCTGCCTCTCTAAAGTAGCGGAACGGTTCGCCCGAGCTGCTATTTTAGAGCATTTCACGCGCAACAATCTGTTCTGCGGTGAGCAGAATGGCTTTCTTCCTGGAAGATCGACCACTTCTGCTCTCTTACCCTGTTTCCACAATTGCTACGCTAAGCTAGATAAGGGGAAGTTTTTAAAAGATTTATAGTGAAAGATTTATTTTTTGAAATTTTGAATTCTTCCATTGCCGCCCTTTGGAGTTTGCGGATTTTAATTCGTGGTTTGTTTCCTTATCGCTACATCGTTAAAGGTTAAATAAATGCAGCTAAATGCATTTTGAAATTGTCAATTTCTCCTTGATTTCGTTTTGACGGAGCTGAATTTTTGTATCAATTCCTGCAATCAATTCCTATTACGTTGAAGATCACATTGATTCCAAGTTCCGTATAGCGAAGTATACAACAATTGTTATGGAATTTGGGTTATAAGGACGTATGTGGTCATCAATATTCTGAACATCTCGACTTGACACCAGTTCAATCTTATCGCCGATTAAGTTGTGGGACATCAACATCGCCACACGAAGAAACAGAACGTAAAGATCAGCATGCTGAAGGCTGTAGCTCTACTAGCTGCTTTGTCTAAAATTAAATGAATATTGCCAATCATTCTACATTGGAAGCTCTTACCACCATTAGTGTGTGCCGTAGTACTGGCGGACTTCGTACTGGTACTTGCGGAAGCAGCATCGGTGTACTTTATTGTTGATGTCAAGAACGAGGTTACTGTTGATGTCAACGTGGATACTGTAGTGCTGGGAACTGTGCTCATAGTAGAAGAGGCGTCGGATGTGAGGGTTTGATCAAAGACCGAATATCTAACGCTCACATATGCAAACGCGCAGTTTGATCCGGACGTGCGACGGAACTCCACAACCACGTTTGAAACGTCATTAAAGGTTACTGTACTATTCACTTTTGCCACTAACTTTCTAAATTCCCTTTTGTAAGACATCTAGACCGACATAGCTTACATTGTTTCACTGGCCGACGGAAGCCAATCTGCTGAACGAGAAGGTCACCTTCAAACATTGTTCGTCGTAGTGATCAACGACTAAGACAACTGACGACTTGACTTCGGATTTTGGCGTTTCCACAACGTATTGCAGATCTTCTGGGCTGTACGGGTCGGTCGAGATGATTCCTTGTCACCGTCCACCACCTCACGTTCCAAATGGCACAACGAGCCCTCGACACCTGCGTCCGCACTTTGGACTGCAAGGAAATTGGTCACCCACTCTGTCGTGTTCACTTTGATGACGATCGCGCTGCGGAGGAATCGCTCGCCGTTCACTGAATGCGCCGTTTCATTCCTGGAATAAGAAATCAGCGACGAACGTTTTTCAGGCTTACGTAAACGACAGTAGTTTCAGCGGTTCTCCGTCTATCCTTCTCACACCGCTCGGGACCGTTTCGATATCCACTCGCACGCCTTCAGGCACACTTGGCGCACTTCGTACGAACGCGTCCAACGCTTCTTCTGTGTAGATTGTTGCCAACGGACAGTTTGTCGGCGCAGAGTTTAGCAATTCCAGATTGGTGGGCGTCAGAATGTACGCGGGACAAGCGGCGCTCGCGTTGATCAAATTCGAAAACATTATGGGCGGCACGGAGAACACGTTTCCGCCTTTGCCAATACCGAAAGCTCCGTTTGTGCCGCAAGCTGGAACACGCGGTGGGTGAATTTTGTTTTAGTTTATCTCCTAAAGTTACAGAAAATATGAGCTTTTTTATTTTTTAAATATTTTTAAATCTAACTAAAAATCAGAAACTTCAATATTTAAAAAATTCAAATCTAATTATTTATATTTATTTTTTGTGCGTGACACTTTGATTCAATATTTTCTTAGAATTTAAGATGTTTTAGCCACTTGTAACGACTGAGCAAATGCAGTTTTGACATGGTTGTGGACAAAATTAAGCGAATTAATAGTTTTTCAATTTTAACAGTAAAGGTTTCACATTTTCACGTGGTAGTTTTGGTAAAACAACAACGTGGTGCAGAAACGTTCTTTTCATTATTTTTAGGGAAAATAAAGCAACAATTTAATTTATAAATTTTAAAATTTGAATTATTTAAATTAATTTTTTTGCGCGTGACACTTTGATTCAATATTTCATTAGAACTAACTGTTTTAGCAACTTGTACCGACTAAGCAGATGCATTTTGACGTGGTTATGGACAACAGTAAGCGAATTTATTTTTAGGGTTTTTTATTTTCACGTAGAATGCCAATAACGTGGTTAGAAACGTTATTTGAAAATATTTTTGGTATGATTTTTGAATAATCGTATAATTTTTAAAAATAAGAGTTCCATTTTCACGTGAAACGTTGTACAAAAAAACGTTATTTTCTTCTCATTTGACATTATTTTTGGAAAGACATCTTTTGCATTTCATACACTTTTGCAAACAAATTTTCAATTCATTTTTCTTGTTCAATTTTATTTTTGGAAGCTGCATGTTCAGTAAAACAAGGTTTGTTTAGTAAGACGCCATGATCCGGCTGTTGAAACGAGCGAACAGGAAAAATATAAGATTTCGAGCACTTTTAAGTGCTGATTCGGGTAAAAAGGTTAAAAAATTAAGAAAAAACCCAAATTAATAAAAATGTACCTTCAACATCTCGTTTCGACAAAAATAGCATAATACCACTTCGCCATTGAACTGAGCTCTCATTGAAAGCGGCAAATAGACTTCCACTATCGATGCGCACAGAGGCTGCAGAGTCAGGAAAACAGAGTTTGTTGAGGAAGACGCCCTGATCCGGCTGTTCAAACGAGCGAACGGGGATTGTTTCGCAAGACTTGTTTCGATGGACGATGGTGAATTTGACGTCCAAGAACGAAATTGAGTCGGCGGTGTCGCGTTGCGTGTTCAGATAGAGACAGGTCGGCTCTTGGATGACCACTTCGGAGACGTTATCGCTGACAAACAAACTGAAAGGAAGGTCGTGAGTGACCGTTTGGCCTGTTGGTGGTGGTGGGCACAACGAGCCAGCTAGTGAATACGGTAGCAGCGTTGTGGAAACGAGGATTCCAAACGCGATGAGCGACATTTGTGTCAGCTCACGGTAGCAGCGCATTGAAGCAGAGCAACGTTTCTCGTTCGAATAAATGCTCTTATCGTTTTACAATTAGGTGTGTTGCCTCATTTTTATCGCACCGTCCGTTGCTTCCATTCACACGGCGTGCACAGAGAACTGACGATAATTGGCGCCCGCCATCGATTGATTTCTGAAGCATGAGTTTCTGGTGTCGCATATTGGTTCAAACAATGCGTTGTAAACGTTAATTGTTTTTAAATGAGTTTTTGCGGGAAAAAGTTTTTCAATTATTTTTGCACCATTTGCGACAATACTAAATGCTGTAAATTCTATACTTATGTCAGATACGATGCTAAAAGCGGTCTAATCAAGTAGGAGTTTTCAAATTTTTGTTCATCGCTCAAGTGTTTTAGTCGATTGCTTACAATTATGATTTTTTTCTTCATTTATTGCGTGGCCTTGAAAACGTTTAAATATCTCCATTTTTATTTTTAGCAATATATTATAAATTCAGGAAAAAAACTTGAAAAAAAATTTCTGGAAACAAGATCTGAATGCTCAGAATGCTGAATGCTTTGTCATTTTTTCTTCGCGAGTAACTACATTTTTGTAAATACAACTACAATTAACCTTTTTGCAGCTAGATATAATTCCAAATATGTAATTCCACGAAGCTATCAGTTAGACAAGACCAGAGAATTTTTGATTGCTGTGCAAAAAAACATACCATTTTTACTTTTGCAGCTACAAAACCAAAAGCTGTTCTGTAACCTAGGGTAAACAGATCTACAAAGTTACTACTAAACAAAGCGTTTTTTTTTTGTACTTCTTGATTTCACTTTTTTTAATTGAAAAACCAAGTTTTAAGTGGTGGAATTGTGCAATTCACACATTAAATGCTAACGCTAATGTCTATTCTTTAAGTTTACCATAGCGGAGGCAAGTGCAAAAACAAATTTTTGAACTCGGGCTAGTTTTTATACCCACCTTTTTTTAATTTAATTTTTGGTCGTAAGTGCGGTTGTAAGAAAGCATTCGTTTGTTGTATTTTAGTACTAGGTACCTGTTACCCGTTGAAGTGAATTTAAAAATATTTTTTCTTACTACCAAACATGGAAAGAGACGTTAAAATAATTGAAGTTATTGCTGTAAAACAAGCCATCGCTTCTTGCTCCGTTTACAAATACATGCTTTATTTTTAGTTACCAAAATTCATGTATCTTGTTGGTGGTGACCCGGTTCATTCTGACTGCACGGTAAACGAATTTTTAAATTTTTCGTCTGCTGTTTATTCGAAACAAATCCCTCTGAAACACACAAATTGAAGCATATTGAATTCTACAAATGATGTACCATCCCGGCATGCGCCGTCAAAGCCAGCGCTTGCCACTTGACCCATTACATAATTGACATCAGTTTTCAAAAACTGGCCAGCGCTGGCCACTTTTAAATTTTTATTTTGATCTGAAAAATTTTCGTATTTTTTTTATCTTTCAAATAAAACCCGTTGACCCGTTGAACTTATTCACGTTTTTGCATCATCCATTCTAAACAAAATTAAACCACCCTTTGAACGACCTTTCTGAATTTACCCGTTTACGTAAAACTGAAAACTTAAGTGAAGTGTTTAGCCGGCAAGCGCCGGCAAGGCCAGCGCTTGCCACTTGACCCGGTTTCATATTGAAATTAAAGTAACTGAATTAAAACTGCATTCCCAACAAACGAAACCGCCCTTTGAAAGACCTTTCTAACATTTACCCGTTTACGTAACTGTAATTGAAAATGTTAGCCGGCAAGCGCCGGCAAAGCCAGCGCTTGCCATTTGACCCGGTTTAAGATTGAAATGGAAGACACTTTATTGAAACTGGCCAGCGCTGGCCACTTTTGAATATTCATTTTGCTCTAAGGACTTTTAAATGAGACCCGTTGAAGGAAACCGGCCAGCGCTGGCCACTTCTTTGAACCAAATGGGTCTCGAACGGAATTCCTGAAGAAATGTTCCAGAACATTCTATTAAGTGTAATAAGGAATGAAACTGACCAGCGCTGGCCAGTTTGCAATGTAGTGAGATTGCGATAAATCAATTGTCACGGTCTCGTTTTGGTTTTTAAAGTTGACCAGTGTTGACCAGTTCAAAATCCATTATTGCGCTTTATAGAATTTTCTGGAACATTTATGTAAAAAAATCGCTTTAAGATCCATTTTTTATTTGAACTTAGTACTACAAAAACGTTTGACAACCTTTTGAGTCTTGATTTTTAAAATTTGAGTTTTCTATAAACTGGACAGCGCTGGTCGCTTAAAAAAGTCTTTGTTGAGTTAATGCTGATAAAATTTTTGCTACACAAAAGAATGTCACGCGTACTTTTTAATTTCCACTCGTGAGGTTCAGTGACTGTGGCTGTGGCTACTGAGCATTCCCAACAACTCATGCAAATTTCAAGCGCTTCTACTAACTGGCCAGTCCTGGTCACTTTTGATTCCTTATAGCACATTTTGGAATATTCTGGAAGTTTCTGGAAAAACTTTCAGAACATCGTCTTGAGACCAATCAATTTTTACTTTTGCTGTAATTTTTCGTAGTTCATACTTTATAAAATTTTACCGTTTGACTTTTGAAGTTAGCTGTTTGGAATTTACTGAAACTGGCCAGTTCTGGTCACTTTTATAATTTTAAATTATTTTTTTTGAAAATTCTTTTTTAAATTTAAGACATTTTTTACTGTTTACCTGTGTACCGTATACCTTTTACCGTATACCTGTGTACCTTTCGAAAGTTTTCCGTTCGAGAATCAGAAGCCGTTTGTCATTAACGTAACGCTTTTTCCCATCTTCGATTGTATATATAAAGTGACTAGGATCCAACACAGCATCCACAAAATAAGGATTCATAGGAGGAGAATAGGAGGATTAGAAATAGACTTGAGGTTTCTTTTTAGGATCTGAAACCATTGGAGAATGAGGATTTTTCTCTTCCAACCAAGATTTTTTAAGAAAAAAAGGATTTTTTAAGGATCAGTACCTGTTCAAAACCGAAAATTTGTGGTTTATTGCTGGATCCATACTGGACCAAGACCGACCCTTTGAGGAATATTGAGGTTTATTTGAGGTTTATTTCTGGATCAATACTGGATCAATGACTGACCAAAATTGTACCTTTGAGGTTTATTGCTGGATTCATACTGGATCAATGCTGGACCGAAATCGAACTTATGAGGTTCATTGATGGATCATTACTGCATCCATATAGGACCAAGACCAAACTTTGAGGTTTATTGATGGCTCCATAATGGATCAATGACTGACCAAGATCGAACCTTTGAGGTTTACTGCTGGATCCATACTGGATCAATACTGGATTATTGACAGACGAAGACCGAACCTTTGAGGTTTACCTGAGGCTTATTGCTGGATCAATACTGGATCAATATTGGACCAAGACCGAACCTTAGCGGCTTGATTGATGGATCATTACTGGATCATTACTGGATCAATGACTGACCAAGACCGAACCTTTGAGGTTTACTGAGGTTTAATTGAGGTTTATTGCTGGATCATTACTGGATCAATGACTGACCAAGAACGAATCTTTGAGGTTTATTGATAGATCATAACTGCATCCATACAGGACCAAAACCGAACCTTTGAGGTTTATTGTTGGATCATTACTGCATCCATACAGGACCTTAAATGGACTGGTTCCATACTGGATCAAAACCGAACATCTGAGGTTTAATATTTGTTTTGTCTGGATCCAATTTGGATGAAGATCTTGGATCAGGGATTTTGCTTTGCGACCAATAAGAGGACTTAAAGATTTCACAATGGATTCTTTTAAGATTGCTTCAGGAACCAACGCAAGCGTTCTAAAGAACCAACTTGATCAATCAGGGAAATTTGCGTTGAGACCATAAAGAGGAATTTTAGAAATGTACCTGAGAGCCTCAAGAGCACAAACCTGAGCAATCAGGGAAATCGTGGTGAGACTCAGAATTTAAATCAAGTTTGAGTCTCAAAACGAAAACCTGAATTAGGACCCTTTTAGATGACAAAAATAATTTCAAATCAAGGTTGGGTCTCGAAACGAAAACCTGATTTTGGACTTTTTTAATTGACAAAAATATTTTCAAATCAAGGTTGGGTCTCGAAACGAAAACCTGACAAAGGACCTTTAAGCAAAGGAAATGGAACCAACTGGAAAGTTCGCACGTTCATTTTCCGTAACGTGACGGACAGAAATCCCACTAATGAATTGTATATAGTGGGGGTCGTGACTAGGATCCAACACAGCATCCAGGGAAGAAGGATTAAGAGGAGGAGAATAGGAGGAATAGAAATAGACTTGAGGTTTCTTTTTAGGATCTGAAACCATTGGAGAATGAGGATTTTTCTCTTCCAACCAAGATTTTTAAGAAAAAAAGGATTTTTTAAGGATCAGTACCTGATCAGTACCAAAACCGAAAATTTGTGGTTTATTGCTGTATTCATACTGGATCAATATTGGACCAAGACCGAACCTTTGAGGATATTTAGGAGGAGAATAGGAGAAATAGAAATAAAATTGTTTTTGAAGGATTTGAAACCAATGGAGAATGAGGATTTTCTCCTCCAACCAAGCTGTTTGAGGATTAAAGTAGATGTTGAGGATTTTTTAAGGATAAACACCTTCCCAAGATTGAATCTGTGAGGTCTGACTCTGATACCATTGCAGGTTGAAGAATAATCTGATGTAATCAAAATGTTGAGGAATAAAGAAGATTTAGAGGTTTATTGAAAGCGTAGTACCGGAAAACATTTTTTCCTTAACCAAGATTTTTAAAGATATTTTGGTTTTTTTTGGATTAAGAGGAAATTAAATAAGAGGAGATTTAGAATTGAAAAAAAACTTCAATGTATTGAATTTAGCTTTTTTTGTATATAGCCTTTACAAGTTCAGTTTTGATTTTCGGAAGAAATGTAACTGTACAAACGAAGGTTCTGAAGTAATTTTGAAAGATCTCCTCTACAACTGAAACGGAATGAGAAAGTTTTTTTGCTATTTAAAGATAAGAAATAAATGCTTCAATGCAAGAAGCAAGAACCAAAGACAACAAATTTGAGAAATTGTAATTTTGTAGTAAAATATTTATCTTCCATGGAAGAATAAACAAATATAGGATAAAAAAGAACAAATAAAGGTGAGTTGGTTCAAGAAGTGCTATGTTCAGCGCAATATTTCGTCGTAGACCACGTTATGCACTAAGTTTTTCTTTTCGGGGTTTGACATGTTGTAATGGTGCATAGCCACGTCCTCTTGTCTGTGGCTCGACTGAGAGCAACGTAGAGTTGTCCATGTGCAAAGCATGGAGTGTCGAGGACAATTCCAACTTTTTCGAGTGTTCCACCTTGGCTTTTGTTGATGGTCAGCGAATAACTGACTCTGACGGGAAATTGGTGACGAATGAAACAGAAGTCCTTATCAGGTCGGTCAGAACTTGTAAGAGGCATTCGATGGATACATACGGTCTCAGGAGTTCTCTCGTTTCTCTCCACTGGTTCGCAAATCAAGAGCTGAATAAAAATATGATGACTTAATGTGATGGCGAGGTGGCATACGTGATCGGTCATGTTCTTAATGATGAATCGTGCACCGTTACATAAGCCGAGAGTGACGTTCAGATTGCGCAAAGCATAACTTCGCATCCAATTTGAGGTTGAGAATGTGGGGAGGAAGGCCTGAGGTTATTTGTGAGTGATACGTCTCGGGATCAATTGATACGAAAGAACGTTCTTTGAACGGTTTGTCAATAGATGTATACGTTCGTGTATCACCTGACAATTTGTCGAGTACCTTAATAAGATGGTGTGAGGGCTGTTGTTAAAGAGTTTCTTACATTTGAGCCAATCTTAAGCTCGTTTCGTTTGTCACTGTCAAAACCGATCGTTTAGTCCACTCCTGGTCGGTAGGAAATACAAATCAATAACCTTAAGGTTGTTATATTAGTGAAATATTGAATAGAATTTGTACCTTATTGTTATCACGCTTCAAAATGCTCTCAGGAACAACTGTTTGATCGGTTTCATCACGATTTCTCCCATTACCTATGTCAAGTAGTTTCTCTGCGAAAGCTGGATCAGATTGAGCACGGACATTTCTTGTCAGTTGCAATTTTTCGAATAAGGGCCACATGTCGGTCTTTTTGAGTGTGTAGTCGATTACTCCTTCTCCTATGGCCTTAATAGTATGTATTGATAGGAAATGTCTTTAAATATCTTTGTACCTCTGGGACGATAGGGAGCGTCTGTTTCCAATCACCTCCAGCAATAACCATAACTCCACCAAAGAGTTCGTCCTCGGTGTCTGGGTGAAGGGCTTGGAAAAGTCGATTGACGCATGCGTAGATTCTACGATCGGTCATAGTAGCCTCATCCCAAAGGATGACGTTTACATGCCGCAAGTCGTAAGCTGAATGAATTGTAGGTTATTTTGTAAGTTAAGTAGATGTAACCTTTGGCGCTTTCCAATGTGACGTGGCATTGCATCGTTTCTTCCTCTTGAATTGGAACTCCAAAAGCACTGTGTACAGTAGAACCGTTGGGGAGGAATTTTGCAGCCACTCCAGTATGCGCGACGCATAAGACCTTATAGCCTTTCGATCGGAGGTTGTAGTACAATGTATTGTATACAAAAGTCTTGCCGCAACCTCCGCTTCCTTCGAGAAAGAAGAGACGTTTTCCTCGTTCATCAGCGCGTGCGTCCATAATTTCTGTGTAGATTTCTATTTGCTCCTCATTGAGTTGCTAAACAAAAGTGTTAGAAAGCGGTAGCAGAAATGTGAATACCGTAAGGAGTGAATCTGCAACGTCTTTAATTTGGTCTGGTGTTAAGAAAAGATCGGAGTAATCATCGTCAAGATCGTGAATTGGACCCAAGTGACGTGAGATAATGTCTAAAAGCAGTGAATGTAGCTGTGAAGTGTTGTAATAAGTACTTGGTAGGTTAAAATCGGAGAGATCTTTTCCATGGTGTCGAAGAATGGAACGAATGTGGTAAAGTGCGCGGGCAATTTTCTGTTCGAGACTTCCGCGTAAATCCAACATGAGATCCATGTAGTCGTTCCATAAATCGAGCGGATTAGCAGGGACCGAGAAGATGAGAATAGACGCGAAAAGGCGGCGAATATTAATGGGGAGCTCCATCGTTCCAGCCTCTTCTAATGCGTTTCGCCACTCTATTTCATCAGTCATTAGACCGAGTTGCTGTAAAATAATGTTAAGTAGTGAAAGTGGTTTTTGGTATACCCGTGCTGCATCAACAAATGTAGAACACAGAACTCCATTAACTGTACGAAGTTCTTCAAAACTTTTCACGAAAATCTGATTCATAGCCAGTAATCGTATAGCAAAGAGCTGTTGGAATCGGGGATGAACCGCTAAACGTGATGTTGAAAATTATGAATGTTTGAAATGTCCTACTTTTTACGCGTGTGAGTACAATATCTTCGTTATCTCTAAGCTTACGGATCCACTTTTTGTTGCTGTATCGGAAATAACGGAACATCTCGTTAAAATTGAGTGTTTCCAGTAGTGCTTTAGTTTCATTGTTTGGTGGATTTCTGTTGATTCTGAACCACGCCTTCAACATGGAAGGAATCTCTTCAACATCCTGTTGAATGCGCTGCAGGAGCTCATCCTCATGACCTTTATAATGAAAAGAGTAAAAAATTGTGAAAAATTATATACCTCGTTCTACTTGCAATGGTTCCCTATCTGGCATGTGTACATAGGCTGTGCAAACATTGTGACT
>MQUG01000432.1:0-16918 GCA_007213375.1 Steinernema feltiae | reverse complement strand
AGCGCTCGCACGTGGTCGTCATCGCGCCACCAATCGTCCCAACTCGATCGACGGCGCGCTTCGTCGTTTCGGGCGTTTTGACCGCGAAATCGACATTGGAATCCCTGATGCGGTCGGCCGTTTGGAGATTTTGAGAATCCACACGAAGAATATGAAGCTCGGCGAGGACGTCAATCTCGAGGAGGTTCGTTTTTTGCCTTTTACAACAACCCAGAATTGAGCCCCTTGCAATGACGAATCGTGCAGGGGTCCTGAAATCGGCGCACATGTGAGCCGATGCGCCCCGAAGGCGGTCGGAATCGGTTCGGCCGCACTTTGTTGCGCAGAGAAATAGCACCCCACTGAGCAAACGCAGCCTCCGCAACCCAGATTCCCAGCTTTTATGCAATTTGCTGACTGAATTCATTCCAGATCGCCAACGACGCGCACGGAATGGTCGGCGCCGACCTCGCCTCGCTCTGCTCAGAGGCCGCACTACAGCAGATCCGCGAGAAGATGGAGCTGATCGATCTGGAGGACGAGACGATCGACGCCCAGGTGCTCACTCGCTCGCCGTCACGATGGAGAACTTCCGCTTTGCGATGGGCAAAAGCTCCCCATCTGCACTCCGTGAGACCGCGGTCGAGACGCCCAACGTCAGCTGGAATGACGTCGGCGGCCTTGAGGACGTCAAACGCGAGCTCCAGGAGCTCGTACAGTACCCCGTGGAGCACCCCGACAAATACCTCAAGTTTGGGATGCAACCCTCGCGTGGAGTTCTCTTCTACGGTCCTCCGGGCTGCGGAAAAACAATGTTGGCAAAGGCGATCGCGCACGAGTGCAAGGCCAACTTCATCAGCATCAAGGGCCCCGAGCTGCTCACCATGTGGTTCGGCGAGTCGGAGGCGAATGTCCGCGACGTCTTCGACAAGGCTCGTGCAGCCGCTCCCTGTGTTCTCTTCTTCGATGAGCTGGACTCGATCGCCAAGGCGCGCGGCGGTTCCGCAGGCGAGAGCGGCGGCGCCGACCGCGTGATCAATCAGCTGCTGACGGAGATGGACGGTATGGGTGCGAAGAAGAACGTTTTCATCATCGGAGCGACCAATCGTCCCGACACGATCGACGGCGCTGTGATGCGACCGGGCCGCCTCGACCAACTCGTCTACATTCCGCTGCCGGACGAGGCGAGTCGTCGCCAGATCTTCAAGGCGAACCTCCGCAAGACGCCTCTGGCCGCCGACATCGACATCGACTGTTTGGCTTCTGCGACGCAGGGATTCTCCGGCGCCGATATCACCGAGATCTGCCAACGCACCTGCAAGATGGCGATCCGCGAGTGCATCGAGAAGGAGATCGCGGCCGAGAGGGAGCGCCAGGCGAGAGCGGTCGAGGGAGAGGAGCAAATGGACGATGCAGAGGCGGTTGATCCTGTTCCTGAACTCACTCGTCTCCACTTTGAGGAGGCGATGAAACACGCGCGTCGCTCGGTCAGCGACGCTGACATTGTCCGCTACGAGAGCTTCTCGAAGACGCTGCAGCAGTCGCGTGGATTGTCGCAGTCAAAGTTCAAGTTCCCGGCGCAGGGCTTGTCCCAGGGCTCTTCTCCTGCCGCTGCTGTTTCGCAGGAGGAAGACGACGATTTGTACGCGTAGAGATTCTCTGTTTCTTGGTTCTGCGATGTTCTGTTTGATAATAAATTTAGTGTTCATACAAGTTGATTTTTACATAAAGCCACCGAATATCAGAGAACCAGAGATGTACCACATACATTACCTCCAGATGGGTCCCGACGCGATATTTCCATCATTTTTTCCTTTCACACGCTGTGCAGCAATGCAATGCACATTCAAAACAACTATAAATACCCGCTTTTGGGTCTATTCGTTCCATTGTACCATGGCCCACGCTCCCTATCTATTCTACGATGAGCTCGCTTCAGCTCTTCCCACTTCTCAAGCCGCAGACTTGGCAAAGATCTTCCCGCATCATGCCAGCGCCCTAGATATATTGGCTGGGAAGCTGATCGAACTCACGTTCATCGTTAAACCCGGTGAGACGCCTGAAAGTTGGAATTATTGTTTTTTGAAGATCAGCGTCCCGCAAGCCTTTTACACATTCAACGATGTCAAGCAGTTGCGAAAGCGCCATTTGAAGGTTAAGAAAGTGTTGTTCTGCGAGTATTGGAGAACGGAAGAAGAGTTCAGCTGCTCGGCAACGACCGGCGAAATGCGCGCAATTTTGGACTTTGTTTCAATCTTCCGTTCGCCGTTTCAAACGCAAGTTATCGTGACTTCTCCCAGATGTGCGTCTCTATTCGATCGGTTCGCCTACGCTCGAAACGTCTACGATGAGATGCGCCTCGTCTACAGTCCTCTTTTCGAGCGCTTTCTAACGCACAACTTCAAGTTTGGCTCCGTCAGTCGGTTGGTTTTAAACGGATTTTGGCCAGAATCGTTTAGTGCTGTTTTGAAGGACTACGTACTTCATAGCAGATGCAAAACGCTCGATTTGATCGTGAAATCGATTGGAATCCAATTGGACCTCGCTTTCCTTGAGGATCTATTGGTAAAAGTGCGGAAACAGAGCGGATTGTCGCTGAAAATCAGGTGTTTCACTAAGATTTCATTTCAAGAGCTCGCGTCTTCCAAAAAACTACTGCGTGCGCACTCAAGCGATACCATTTTCAGGTGGAAAACGGGTAAAAAACAGGTTGAAGTGGTATTTGATACTATTGAGCAGGTGGTCAACTCGCTTGTTATTCCCGTAAATACGATCCAGCTGATAGCCATGTCATTACCGTAACCTCACGTTTTTTGTTGATTTTTTGATAAATTTTTGTACTCGAATTTTGCCATGTAGCAAAGGCCGTAAAGAACACAATTTTGCGCACATTTTGCGCAATTTTACGCACAAAATTTTCGCCAAAACTTCACCTCAAGAGCTCCTGTCTTCTAACAAACTACTGCGTGCTCTCTCAAGCGATAGCATGTGAGGTGGAAAACGAATAAAACAAGCACAAAATCAACTTGTTTTCCGTATCATTCCCGTAAATACGATCAAGTTGAAGGCATCACCATAACCGCACGTTTTTTTTTGCAGTTTTTGATAAATTTATGTCGTTGTAACCTATCTACACAGTACTCGAATTTTGTCATGAAGCAAAGGCAATTGGCTTTCCGCCCTAATACACAGTTTTGCGCACTTGAGATCAGGCAGTGACTCCGCCGATGGAGTCGAAAATGTGAAGCGAAGTCTGATTTCGGTTGAACACGTCCTTTGTGTTCTGATTCGAATCGTCCGGCGATAAACCGAGGGAATCGCGAATGTCGTCAACCTGTAAAGCTTCGCCATAAGCTCCTCAAATACCGTAATCTTGAGGCTTACAATCTCATTTCCGAAAAACTGTTGAAGTCGTTCCAACATTGCCGCGAACGCGTTCTTCAGCATTGCGTGGTATTCGACCTGGTCGGCGCCGATTGCGATTTCGTTGATTTTCAACGCGTCCGAGCAAGCCATCGCCATTTGCTGGAACGCTTTCACGAGCTCTTTGATGCTTTGCTCGCCGTATCGCTCTTTCTGGAGCTCCGATGTGAACGCTTCCGCAAAGGCGAGCGGCCCGGCGTTAACCTGAATGCACTCGGATTACGGATTGCTGTGCTATCACTCAAGGCGCTTAGTCGGAACAGGAGGCGCTAGGCTCCACCACAATGAGGTCGGATTTAGGAGGATTAGCATGTACAGTCAGCTTTAGTTTCCGCGCTTTGTTCGGAGATTAGTTTTTTTGGAGCAAAACGACTTAGATGCATTTAGTGGCGATCGTGTGATTAGAGCCTTGATTAGACGACTAGCAGCTGCAGTCTGAATTGCTAATAGAACGCTTAATCAGCCGAAAATGTATCTCTATTTTGTGCGTTTAAAGAGTGCGGAGAGGAACTTTGAATTCCCATCTTTAGCCAACTCTCCTCTGTTCATCTTGTTCGGCCATTTTCGCAATAATTCGTCGTCATGAAATGACGTGGATTGTTTGTTGTTGTTTTTTGAGAGAAATTTCCAATTAAGCCCTGATTAGAAGAGTAGCTGGAGTTCGATGAACTTATGACGATTTTTCAATCTCTAAAGATAGTCTGTTCTGTCTGCGCTTGTTGTCGTCAGAGCAAAGCGCCAAAGTTAACATCATTTTCTATTCAAAATTGGGCTTAAATGACGTCTCAGTGCAAACAACGAATCCTCCAACGAAGATGTTTAGCGGAATTAGCTTAATTATCGCACTTTCTGATGACACTATGGTGACCTCTACCCTTTCATTTACCCTGGCACAGCCAGCATTTCTCCTCTGCTTTGAACTTGACTCATAGGATGCAATGTTTGTAACAATCAAAGCGCTTAATCGTCCTTAGGCTTTTATTGTCCTTCTCAATCCCTCCATTCAATTCTAGTTTCTTATTGAGATGAGTAAGGCAGCTTCGGAAATGCTAGTCGATTAGGAGTTTATGACAAATGCGTTGTCCGTTGAATTTCTTAGCCGGTTGCACGTGAAAGCCTTTAAAACCATGCTGAGAACACGTCATTGAAAGCTCAGATCTGTTTGATCAAAGCCTGGCCGACAGTTATGGCATTTTGGTGCCAAAACGCCAAAGTTCTAGAGTTATGTAGTCGCTACCTGGCGCAGAATGAGACCAAATCGTTTTAACTCATTTTCTCGATTTGTTTGGGAACTTATTAGTCAACTCACCGTCGGCTGCACGGCGCCTTGAAGCATCAGTTGAAGTCGTTTGATGTCGACTCGCTTCGCCGAAGACTGATCCACGACAAGTTCATTTCCGTTCGACTGATGCGCGGCCGCCAGAATTCGACGAATTTCCGTTGTTTTCGATTTCAATTGGTCGCAAGCAAATTCCAGAGGATTGAGGTATTTTTCCTCCGTTTGCGAGACCCGTTGACGGCGATTAGTGCTTGGAAAGATGCTGTCGGCTGGAATTCGGGGTCAAATTGAGGTTCAAAAAATTGGCATGTGAAGCTTACTGGTAAGGTATATCCTTCGCAACGCCTGTCGAGCGACAATCGGCGCTGAATCGTCCACTTTCGTCTCTTCGATTGTGGGCGACTCGTAGAAGAACGTTTGAATGTTCGTGTTCGAGGCGTAGTTCATCTGATTGTCCTGCTCATCGTGAAGCCACGGTTTCACATGTGTGACTTGCAGATAGGCGACTGAGGGTTTCACTTCGTTCATATTGAACTGAAGATTACGGTATAGCAGCTGACTGCCAAAAATGCACACTTACATCAGTCTCTCCCACAACTTCCACATGATCGTGGCCCAGCGCGTTCTTGACCAGCTCTGCGAGTCGCTCACACGCTTCTGCCAGCGATGTGAGGCCGTGTTCTCGGTAGATCCACTCGGTGTTGTCGTCGTCTTTGAAGTGCAGCCTTCCGTAGAAGACCACACGGAAATAGGCGCCCAAGTGGCGTTTACCGTAGGTTTTCACCTCGCCCGCTCTACTGTACGCCTGTTGCAGTTCGGCGTATATGCTTACGAGGGCCTAGAAATTGCTATAATTGGTAAAAAAAAAATTCGTACTTTCAAAATCTCAGTTTTCTGTATGCTACGGTAGCCTGTCTCCTAAACTACGTGCTGTAGCCCTTACTACACACAGTGCAGTCAACAGAAAATGGGGAGAGTCGTCGTCAATTACTCCCGTGACCGTACATACGAACTATAATACCCTTACAGTAGCTGAGCACCGCTAGCTTGTTGCTCTGCTCCTCCACTCGTCACGGATTTGACATTTCGCAAAGCCTTGACTCCCACCAGTCCACTCACACCACTCTCTCACGTTTTCTGCTCGTTTTCTGCCGCGTTAGCCTTTACTATTCAACTCCACAAATAACAAAACGCGCTCGACTGACTCATCAGTGAAACAATGAATCCTTCATTTGCGACAAAATCACGGCGTTTAGACTCAAAAGCGCACGCTTTTGGCATTTAGCGGAGCCCGTTGGATGCCCTCATCTCCTCCTGATCTCAATTTGCATTGAACTCACCTTAAAGTCCATTTTCGCTTCGTACACCGGAATTGCCATCCTACAGATCGGTCCAATCGCCTCGAATCGCTCGCTGAGAACCAACGTTTGCACCAGTTGTTCCACTTTTGAAGTGAAATTGTCCTAAAATGTGAAATTTGCGCTTTTGTGGAATCACGTGGCTTGTTTGTTCCCCGAACACATGGTCGATTACCGATTTACTCGGAGATTTGGCTTAGCCAACACACTAATCTCTGCGGTAATCCCGCATTTATTGAAAATTATGAGTGTTTATGGAATGAAACTCTTTCTTTTGAGCGCGGATTGACTCCTGTAAATCCGCCACACGAAGCGCCGCCTTCCCAGAGAAGCGGATCTCCTCTCCGCATAGAATAGACGATTCCCGGCAATCGAGCCTTCTCGGAAGTCATCCTGTCGCCCTTCTTCTTCATGCAACTGGTCCTCAGCTTCCTGGCGCTCCTCGCTCTCCTCGCGGTGCTCGTGGAGTCGCGCTCCGCTCATCGCCACCGCAAACGGAGTCATCAGCACAAGGCGCTTGTGCCGAAGCCGCAGGACCTTGACCCCGCAAAGATGAACAATCAAGAGCTGGCGGATCTGTTCAACAGGCTTGCCGACTACGTCCGTACTTCGTCAGAATTGAACCAAGCGGTCAGTCCACCGTCCGATCGCTACGTGGAACAGCGACAGAAGTTCCGCTCAGCGAAGAAAGTGAGCGACGCGTTCAGTTTGGCTTCAAATTTGGCCATTCAGAGATGATCGTGTGTGTGTCTGTTATGTTCTATTTATTGTAGTCTGTTAAATAGAATAGGGGTTTATGTCAGAGAAATATGCCAATAAAGATATATATATGTGCGTGTATGTATGTGTTGGCCCCGTTCACCATTGAAAGCACGAAAAAAGTTTACAGGAGGGATTAGAGCAATGGAACAATGGAAAAGGCGGATTTTCTCTTGTTTCTTTGGTTTGTTTGTTTCATCTGTGAGTTCGAGAAGCACTACAGCGGCTTTGGCTAACACATACAGAAGATAAATTGTCCCAAAACCCCTAATTTTATCAAAATTGAAATTCTGTCTTCCTCCCGCAATTCCAGCCTTCTAGCCACGATGCTGCAATCAGAATTAGCATAAGACAGCTGTCAGAAAAAGGTGCTCTTGCGGCGATTTGAAGTGCGACACAAGTGATCATTTTACAGTAGTGCATTGTCCTGTGATCGGTTTTTTGTGGCTATTTACGGCCATTTTGCTTGATTCTGTTGGCATGGGCGTTCCTGAAGACCATGAATTGGCCCACAACGACCCAGGAAATACATTCGACTAAGAGAATCTGAAACAAAAAATTGCGTCTTTAACGCGTGCCGCTAGTTGACGAGAACATCGGGAATTTTCATTGATTCTCAACTAGATGACTGCAATTTTATATATCCATTGTTGTCGGTCGTCGTAGGGGTGTGAGGAACGCTCACACCATCAGAATCAAGCAAAAACGGCCGAAAATATCCAGAAAACTAATCACAGGGCAAAGTTTACATGCCTCGTAATCAAATCGCCGCGAGGCCACGTATTTCCTAGTAAATATTCCACTTATTTTTTGAAACTCAAGACTAATGAGTCTTATTGGAGCATCACGGTGGGTAGGATCGAAATGGTAGGCAAAATTTTAGAAAAAGACATTGCGAATTGTTTCCAGGTGACAAAATTAAATCAAATTGTGGTGGCATCTTGAGAATTGTCTTACTCAACACCTCTTTTGATCGCAGTTCAAAGAACAAGATAGCCTGAAACTTCAAGATATGACTGGCAGCAGTAAAAGTGGCAAAACTATTGTTCTTGTGGCAAATCTGACGCCCGGACCCTTCAACAAAATCAAAATACACAATGAACATGACACATAGTGACAAATTTGGGGTTGTGGCCCACAAAGCCAAAAAAAACTAGGCTAACAGATTAATTTAGACATAGGATGCAGCCAAACTCTTCCCTCCGATGCGTCTCGTTCAAGACAACTCATTTTCTGTTGTTTGTTTTCATGCCCTAAGACTGTATCCCACTCATCAATCTAGCCTCAACCTATCACAGTTGTATCCACCATGAGAGAAAATCCCACAACCTGTGGGCGTTAGAGGAACTTGTTTGTTTCATTTTAGTGTGATTTCTGATTTCTGGACATTTCTACATGAGTGTTCAAATCTGCCCCGCTTAAAAACTCATTTCCATTGTTCCCCGATGCTTGTCGGCTATTCCGAGCGGGTGAATTGAAGGCGTTTCAGCTTTGTTTCAAAAAATCTCATATCTTGCTCATCCTGGCTGCTCATATCGTCTGCGCCGCTTTTCGCAACTAATCTTTGTTCTAAAGGACTGAGTCAGGCGATTATTTCAAGAAATGTGGCGCTCGCTCTGTCAAAACAGTTCCTAATCTTTCGGATGCCCTTGTCCTCGAATGAACGCTTCAAGTAAGCACTCACCAGCGTGTACCCGGCCTGTTGAGTGCTGCTTCCACGCTCGGAAACGCGTTCTTCGTCAACGATCGACCTGTTTAGCTGCGATAGGAGCGTCCAATCCGGTTTCAAAAGACCTAAAACGGAAAATCAGAAATCTAATGGTCTCGCAGCGATTACCCTTTGTCTCCAATTCTTTTCCGATTATTGCCAGAGAGTGCGCCTGGCAGACAGCAGCCTCGGAGTACCAGCGATCGGCGATATGCGCCTCGGCGAGCGTGTCAAACCACGCACATCGCAACGCTGCCGATCCTCTGTAGCTGTCGGCCAGCTGAATGTGCAGATCTGCAAGCCTGATCGGGTCATTAGCGGCGGCTGCAAGCGCTCCAGTAGCCTTGAGCACGCCTCGCAGCTGCTTGATGAGCTCCTGGACCGATTGTTCAAAGAGATTCTCCGAGTGTTTGTTGCTGTAGTTGGCAACGAGCGATTCGAGTCTCGCGAGTCCCCGCAGGAAGCGCGCGCTGTTGGCCAGCGGCTTCTTGTTGCCAAGAAGCGTGGCAAGAGCAACGCCCGCTTGCGCTCCCGGTCGGCCAAGATGCTCGAGCATTGTGCTGCATTCGGGTCTTGTAGCGATGACCGGATGTACGGTATCGTACCCACTGCGCAGGATCAGCTGGAAGAGGGCGGCAGCGGCGGTCTGCACGCTTTCGATTCGGCTGTTCAGCTGCAGAAGGAGATTCTCGATCAGTAGAGAGACGTAGTCGAGCGGTCCAAACTGGAAGAATCGCGTTCGAAACTGAAATTTTCCACATTGGACTACGGTATCAATGAGTATAGCGGACATACCACGTTGATGAACACCGCCAGAGCAGCGAGAACATGCAGCCTGACCGCTTCCGGCCAGCTCTCGTCAAGCAAAGAGAGTTGCAACCGGAGAAGCGCGCTGAACGCCGCGTCGACCGTCTCCGAGTCCAGATGCTTTAGCTTCGCGGCGATGTGATTTGCGAGGATTCGGCACGTTTCCAACACGATCAACGCAATTTCTTGCGTTAGATGTGATTCCAGAACGACGCTGTTCAGACCCGCAGAGTCGACATCCTCGTTTGGACTCGTCTGCTCTTGATGGATTGCCGACGAGCTCAGCGGAAGGATTACGATATTCCGCGATGTTCCTCGTATGCGCCGCGCTGTGTGCGCCGTGTGATAGGCGCGGCCACGATAGCGGAACATTTCAAGCGAGACCTCGAGCAGTTCGATGATCGAAGTGACCGAGGACGCATCTGCGGCGAGCTGCTGAGCCCAGATCGTGGCGAGAACCTTCTTTGGTATGTGATGGAGGATGTAGAGGACGCAGAGGAGCAAATCCCTCGCCTCGTCCTTGTCCAACTTCTCGATTAGACCCATCGAGTCGAGCTGTTTGCTCGCACTACCGTTGCTCGCCAGCGTCCCGCTCTTCTTGTCGTCCTGCGGCGCTGATTTCAGCCCCAAAGTCATCGCTGGCTGATCCACTGCCCTTGTAGTTGATTTTAGCTCTTCCAGATGCTTTAGGAGAATTTGCAGCAGCGGTGAGTACAGTGTGACAATGCGACTTTGCGCTCCGGTGTCCGAGAATCGCGAGTCGGTGGAATGTTTCGCGAGCAGATTTCTGATCAACGCGATCGCTTTTCTACGGTAATCGCGAGGTTCCCGGAGCGATGCGTTCAGCTCTTGTAGGAGGAGACCCGTGGGAAAGTGTGTTGAGCAGTACTGATCGCTGAGCCAGAGGTGGTCCTTGTATTTGGCGTCTGAAATGTCGTTTTTAGACTGGTGAATTCAAAAATTTCAAATTTAAGTGTCTAGACCGATAAACGAGGTTTTAGACAGCAAAATTTGGCTAATTTTCCATGATCCTAGTGATTTCAAGGCTGTTTAAACCTACATTGGTCCACATCGTTCAGCTCGTTGATTACAGCGCTTGACGAGAAGACTTGAGCAAAGAATTTGGAAAGGAAATTGGTGCTACTCGAGTTGCTGTGCTCTGAGGCTGACGAACACGACTCTTTCCGCATCACAATGTTCCTCCTATCGCAGAGGATCGGCAGAGAAAGGGCGAGAAAGTGCTCGTGGCTCGAGAGAATTCTCAACAGGTCCAGTTTGTAGTCTCGGAGGGTCTGAAAATGCTACAATCCTCTACAGTATGCAACGGTCAACTCTCCTACCCTTGACTCGTTCAGATCAAACTTGTCCACAGCGTAGTGAATCAAATTGAAGACTAAACCGCGGTCTATGAAGCTCAGCATACACTGAAATCGTAGCGCACTGCGGTTGCTATAGATGGATTACGGTAGCTACCCTCAAAAAGTTGGCAATTGCGGTGTTTGCTGAGCGGCATTGACTGGGGAACATTTTGTGTTTGGCAATGATTCCCGTGGTGATCGACTCGGAGAGGACTTCGATCCTGAAGAGTAGCTCTGCCGGGAAACGTTCCTTTCGCGCGTATTTGTATAACGCCTTGTCAAGTACAGTCTCCGCGATGCTCTTGGCGATGACGTCCAAAAGGAACCACAGTTGTTTGTACAGTACCCCAGCGCTTCGTTGTCTCCTTTGATGTTTCTCATCTGAAAGGTGCTTCTGCAGCTGCACAGAGACGATACTCACAATGGACTTACCAGCATGGGAATGTATTTGCAGAGAGCGGAGTGAACGTTTTCGTCCTCATCGGGTTTGTGACTCCGTATGGAAAAGTAGTTGGTGATGAAGCTGTTCAGGAGTTCTTTCCGGTTCGAACAGGTTGCTTTGTCCACGATTCCGATGATTGCGCTTGAAATAGAACGTTTAATGCCAAAAACGAGGGGGAAACGCACTTTTAAGGGTGGGAAAGGTAGCCTTGTTCAATTGGGTTTGACTCGTATGAAACTGTAAGCAATTGAAGGTCTAGTGAGACCCCGGTTCAAGATGTGCCTCACGCATTCATACAAATGACAAAATAGCGCATGTCTTTGACAAACACGAGGAAGGTCCACTCACTGCATCTTAAGTGCATGGCAACAATCGAAAGCGGTCTTTTTCAAGCCTGGGTTCATTTTGAATGAAACGCCCGTTTATCACCAAAAATTCACAACTTTTGGACAAATTTTGGTTGTTTTTAAGTTGACTCTTGTAAAAAAAACCTTCAGTTACGGTTAAATGATTGTTTGAATATTGATTTTTAAGACTTTATTCAATCAATCCTTACCTCAAAGTACTAAGCGATAGCTCGTCAGTCGTGCAGGTAGGAAGAAGCGCAAACAACCGATTCAGGGTGACATGCAAGAAGGGAATCAGTCGATCGACGTCAATGTCGAGCAGCGCCTAAACATTGGAGTTAAAGCGAAACAGGGATTAGAAGGCGTTGCAAATCTCCAATGTTAGACCATCGTTTAGCGCGTTGCTACAGTAGGAAAGGACAGACACACAGAGCCGAAAGTAAAAAAAATGTAAACCTTGGTATGACAGGACAGTGATTCAGTGGTGCTCTCGAGCAGCTTCTCGGCTTCTTCCCTCTCAACGCCGCCGCCTCCGGCGCTGCTGCCGTTTGTGGTGTGGTGACTGTGAATCGACGTGGAATGCTGCAAACCGAAGTGAATTGTTATCGTTTTTTGGACGATTGTTAGCGAGGTGAAGCGAGCGACTGAACGGAAAACGCAAAATTCTACCTGAGATTTCTCGGCGCCATCACCGTTCGTTCCGATTTTCTCAAATTTCTGGCAAGACTGGAAGAACGCCTGCAGGCGTAGATCGGAAGTGAAAATCGAAGAGACGAGACGCAAGCGGACGTGGAACAGACCACGACCGTTCTCCACCCATTTGATGTCGGGCCCTGTGTGACCCTTCGAGCCGAGGCCGAACGACTGGTAGTTGATGTAGTCGTGCGGTAGATTAGCGGCCACAGAGAGGGAGAACTCCTGCGTGTCGTTTTCCACGACTAAGCGGTCGTTTTTGACGAGCGGGAGCCAGGCATGACCGACTGAGGCTTCGAATGGCTGAAATGCGCTCTTTAAAACAATGTAAAATGGAGGTGGAGGTTGTGACGAGCCGCAGTAATCTGAATCGTGCTCGTCTGAGTTCAAATGAAATAAGTTGAACATTTGCTCGCCAACAAATACAAATTTCATCAAAAAATCACCAGAAACAAAGAGTTTTTGGCGCTTTTTGCATTTCTGGTCTAACATAGGCCGCACAACGCTGATTGGACATAAGTGGTAATAGCGGGGATGCTGTAATGACAGCTTCAGAGGTATATTCCCCTCTAAAACAGTCCTAGTATCGCTATACATCAAAATTCTAAATTTAAAGTTCAGAAAACGATTTTAGATGACCGATTCGATCAGCCTATGCTGAAAAATCGCAACTTTTCTAAATTTTTCCATAAATTCCATAAAAAAAAGTCCATAAAAACATGATTCCAAACGATGTAATGGTCAAAACTACATTAAAAAATACGTTTTGGGCCAAAAAATCAGGCTTTGCACCCAAAGCTATGCTTGGCGCAAAGCATACGCTATCTACGAAGCGCATATTTGAACAGACGTTGACATTTCACCCTTTCCTGAGCTACTCACTTCATTCTGCGTCTTAGGACCCAGGGCGGTGTTCACAGATATATGACTGAACGAGAAGAGCAAGTGATCGGTCGTGTCCAACGCAATCGGCAGCTCCATCTTGATCTCATCAGAGAAACTGGGATTTTGATCATGGTAGTTAACCGCAGTTACCGCTTCCACCTGCGCCTCATTTTGCTTCAAAATCACCTAAAACGCCATTTTTAGAGCCAAAACTCTCGGGTATGCCAACCTTATTGCTTCCTTTCCTCTTCTTCGAAGGCACATAGGTTACGGTACATGCGATATTCCGAGCTTTGGAGAATGCTTTTTGACTACCGTAGTTCAGCCCAAGCGGGTAAACGTAGAGGAAATTCACAAACGACCTGTGAGGATTGGTTTCGGCGCAGGTGAAGGTCTGCATCTCCGAGTTGATCGTCTCCTGCGAGCTGATCCTCGCAGGAAATTCCTCAATTTTTGGATGAAAGTTCACTTTCAGCGCTATGGTCGCGTTGGGAATCGTTACAATTTTCCCTGATTTCTCCGCTTTTGGCAGATCGACCAAGAATTTCTGCAGATCGAGATCAGTGAGACGTCCGTCCGACTTGTAGAGCGGTGAGGCGACCGCGTCTTTCAGAGAATCCGAAGACGCTTTGAATACGTGTCTCACAGTCCACGCCAGCAAAGTACGGTATTTTTTAAGCTTCCCAGCGGCCGCTTGCATCGATTTCATGTACTTTGCGGCCGCTTTCGTCTCCACCGACGTCTTCATGTAAATGTCGGGCGACACATCGGCCAGAATCCTCTCCACTCGCGCCACGAGGAACAGATTGCTGTGTGGATTGTCCACCGAGCAGATCATCTTCGATTTGCGCTGCACGTTGCCGTCAGCGGGAATCTCCAACTGAAACTCTTCACAGAGTCGCGTTCCCTCTGAAGCGTCAAAGAGATAGAGCCGCAGGAAGAGCGGCTCCACTTGCTCGTTCAGGAGCGTCAGATTCAGTTTTTCCAGCTCCACAGTGAAGTAGATCACCGAAGTGGTCTTCACTACGGGAGAAGAGGTTCGGGGCTTTATGGGACTCTCAAGTTGCGAGTTTAGGAAACTGCTTCCTTCGCCTGGAATCCGAGGAAGAGGATCGAGATCCCAGTACAGATTGAAGAGGTTCTTTCGTTTCACTATTGGCGGTTGAAGCGCTTTTGCTGCGGCGTTTCGACCTCGCCACACAGAGCCGGGAATGCCTAAAACGTTATCAATGGTCGCAATACCGTAATCCTTGTTTACCTAGGCTGTCCTCGCTGGTCTGACTCTCTGTTTCGCCGCAAACGCTATCGGCGCGGCCAACTGATTGCAACGATTCAAGGTCATTTGAAGGTTCTTCTGCAATTAACTCTTTAGCTACCGTACACTTATAGGCAAACGCACCTTTATCGGCTCCTGATAGGAATCGATTCAGCTCCGAGCACCACGCAATGATGTCATTTTCCACTTCTGACGACAAAACCGCGGATTTCCGATCGCCTTGCGAGAAATTAACCTCCATCACTGTTTTGCCCTTTTTTGTCGTTTTTAGGTTCGCAGATTGGATTGTTAAAGAGTTGGTTTGCACGTTCGGGCCTGACTGCTTTTGGATGTCCAGCCGTAACTGCTCGGTGTCCTTTCGCGCAATACAGTACCTCTTCTTGATGCTCTGAAGTCGACATATCCTTATTCTCAGTTACAGGATACTGTAGTCACCTTCAAATTGTCCAAAATGCCGACGTCATTCGGTAGAATCATCAAATAACCTTCCCTGATCGTCTCATCCTTGTTCTGCGCTAGGCTACTGTCGGCCTGGAAAGATTATAGCTTCAACTTTGCCACTACTACGGTACTCACAGCTTTTTCATCGTCTGCCAAGTCACTTTCAAATAGAATAGGCGATAGTTCATCGTTTGACATGGTTCTAAATCGCATTTCAGGTCTAGAATCAGCTGATATGAAAGCTTACGGATGATACTTGTAATCTCCGGAAAATTTGGCATAATTGAATCGAATCGCTCGTGAAGGGTTCGCGTAGTGGTGAAGACATTCCTGAGTGAGAAGCCAAGACGCATTCTCTGGTTTTATGTCTGCGCGGCATGGCGTAAGACGTTCATTCGATGGCTGTGATTCCTGCAATCAATAAATTTTAAATTTCGGCGCTTTTTTCAATTGTTTTGCCGATTTGCGGCTCTACAAATGTGTGTGTAATCTTCCAATCCGTTGTCATTTACTCGCTCGTCGCTTCCTCAACTCAAGTGTGTAACATGTCATTAATTGAGTTCCAATTGCGTTAACGACTTGTGAAACGGCGCACTTGTTTTGCAGAGCTTTGCTGCATAATGGGATGGGAAGCAATCGAAAAGTGCGCATAGAGCGACAGGAGAGCACGATTGATAGATATGGATAGCCAAAAACGAAGCTTAAGCGCGTAAGTTACGATATGCGCCAGGATGTCCGGCGCCATGTTGACCAGAAAAACATGAGAATGGCAAAATGCTACCAAAAAGCAAGTCAAATTCACTAAATTTCTACAGAAGTCGAATTTTACTCAGCAACATCTAATTTTGGCAACAGTCTGACTCTGAGGTTGATGATAAAGATGCAACTACGGTTTGATCAAGTTTGTAGGTGTTGTCATTGCAAACTGTCAGTGCATTTGAGTCTTGTAAGCATGGTAAACTGCATGAAAACATTAAAATTGCAAAAATCAGAAATTTCTTATCAATTCCGGACCAAATGACACACTAGGCTCTGCCGATCGCATTAACACGGATTAACGACTGTAAGGTGTTTGATAACGTCGATTTTTGTTCTCAATTTTTAAAAATCAGCCAGGAGTTAAGGGAAAGCTCCACGTTGAACAACTCTGCGGCAACCAGACGCCAATTTAATAGGCAATAGTCTGACATTAACGTATTCTGCGGTTTGATCATGTTTCTGAATGCTGCCATTATAAATGCTCCTCTTCCTACATAGAAAAGCCTGTTTCTGTCCTCAATCAATGCAATTCCCAGCAAAAACCCTTCATTTTCCATTGATTGACGACTGGAGTTCCACTTTTGCATCTAAGACGCCATAATGCAACAAAAAATGATGAATGAATTGCAGTTGAAACCAATGCCGCCAGGCCGTCAAGGTCATTGTGGTCGACCTTGTAGAGGCGCGCATTCCATAAGCGATTAGGTCACAGTTCACATGCATGCGTGCTGCATTGTTTACGGAGGGCTTAAAAATTGCGAAATTTCGCAATTTTGAATGAGTGACAGACACCAGACGAAGGCCCCCGAGACTCAAAATCGATCATTTCGTGTCTCATCAAGTGCAATTCTATCTGCGAAACTGCGCGCGTTGAATTGATTCTTGGCCGTTTCAATCAGCGCACTCGCAGATGGTCAATGTCGCGCCTTTTTCATCGATTAAGATCCTATCGCTTCGTCCAATTTCCGAGCGTCTTAGCGCTACATTGAAGCCATAAAAACCAACCGTTAGATCGTCCCTCGGAAAGAGGAGCAACTCCCTCTGCGGATCGTTCTCCAACTGCGCGCTTTTGTCGGTGATAAACTTTTCGTACTCGAGCGGAGGCGCAATCGGCGACTTTCTCGCCGGATTCACATTGCTCACCACGTTGCGCACCGCTTCTCGGGTCTCCCGCGCAGCGCCCGGCCTCCCTACAGCCGCGGTGAATCTGAAACAGACACGTTATCACCCTTCAAAACCCTCAAAATTGCCCCCGTTAAACAAACTTTCTCTTCTGACTAACAGCGGAAGTGAGCGTCTGATTGGAGCGCACCGAAGCCGACTCGAGCAGCAGCGTGGAGGTGCCGCTGGAGCCGGAAAGCACCGAACGGCGATCGTCGACCGACGCCGACGATCGAAGCGTGG
>MQUG01000431.1:0-48585 GCA_007213375.1 Steinernema feltiae | reverse complement strand
GTCTATTGATCACTGACCGGGATCTGTAATATCACTAGTAAAGTGTCTTTCGTTTGAAAGGGCAAAAATTGGCAGCAAAATGAGGACAAGCGATATATGAAATACATTAAAAAAATGTCCATCAAATGCTTGTTTCGCGACTCAAGTGACAATAATTGTCAACAAATTAGGGAAGAAGATCCCCGCTCAAAAATTGACGCTCTCTCTGAAATGTTTCCTATGCTCAGAAAGCGAAATGCTGAATAAAACTGAAATGATTATACCAGCAACAGTTTTTGGATTACCGGACACGTTTAATAATGGCTTAGCCTAATGTATATCAAGTCAAAAAATGTTTTTTCCGTAGATGGGTTTTTGTAACTTAACATCAAAGTCGAGTCGGCCAATACAGGACCAAAAATAGAAACTACACGGGCTGAAACACAAAACTTCAAAATTATTTTGTGAAGCGTTCATTTTTCTCGTTTGTCGATCCAGTTGTCGTCATCTAAAGTCAACCCAAAGTTGCTAAATTTACTTTACTTTACGAAAATTACTAAAAAAAATTGCGTCAAGGTGCGGACAAAATTTAAACAGTCATACACACTGATAATCCAAAAGGTGATCAAAACTGTTCACTTGATCACCGTTAAAAAATTTTGTTATCCAAACTCAGATAATCCTAATCGTGGTTTGACTGCGACGCTTTGATTTTTGCAAAAATTAGAGCCCATATTCCAGAGTATACCTCTGCAAAAATCGAAAAAATCTGCCTCCAAACACCTGTATGTAGTTGGAGCACGCAAACAGCTAGAAAACCGTGCTGCAGCATCTTTCTGTGACGTTGCTCTCTAAAGTTTTACCTGTAAAAGACACTTAAATTTAGCGCAAAAATTCAAACTGAAAACTGTGCACGCCTCGGTTATACAAAAATTTCGTGGCCAAAAGAAAAAATAAAGCCAAAATTTATCTGATACACTCTACAACAACGAATGTTATTTTCATAAGTGGGTACGACCAATATGGACACAAAAAATAATGGTACATGCAGTTCAGATCGAAGAATCTAATCTTCTTCAGTTCGGATCCCGGTGACTAATTTTCTGTTCTAAACAGAGGCTGAAACAACTATCAAACATCCAAAATGCTGAACGCTGAACAAGCTGAATTGAAGAATTTTGTAGTTTAAAGTGTATGTCGAGAATTCCTCACTGCAAGAAGAGCAGAGTATAACGACTCGAATTGTTAGCAATTCTTGTTTTCAACTGGTCCGAATTGTGGGAGCGAGCGTGACCAAATCGTCAGTTCCTATAGATCGTATTGAAAAAAGAGTTTTTTTTTAAACAATGTAAAGATATCAGCTGTTGCAGTCCAATTTCCATAAATTTTTTCCATTTCCACAATTTCCGAAAAAAAAAATAATCAAACCTTAAATTGTTAGAAAAGCCACCATATATGTCTAAAAATATGAAAATTGCATGCAACAATGAGATCACAGAGAGTAATCCTAGCTGGGCGTTGGTAAAGTAAAAAAACAACAATTAAAACAAGATTAATTTATGGTCATTTGTTGCAAAAACAAACTAAAATCAACCAAAGATTTGTTCAGTAAAGGCACTGCTGTGAGCAACTTAGAGTTGCTGTTGCAAGAAGAAAAACAAGGTGACCCACTATTGGACAAAAATTTGACTCACCAAATTTAATTTATCTCTAGATCGCCAACCATTAAGGAAAAGGGTGTTCACACCAAAAAATTGATGAACAAAATAAATTAAATATTGATCTGCAAAATATTGATCTATTAATCTAAAGGAGTTTTCACCAAAAAACCGTCTTGCGTTTGGTCTATTGATCACTGACCGGGATCAGTAAAATCACTAGTAAAGTGTCTTTCGTTTGAAATGACAAAAATTGGCAGCAAAATGAGGACAAGCGATATATGAAATACATAAAAAAATGTCCATCAAATGCTTGTTTCGCGACTCAAGTGACAATAATTGTCAACAAATTAGGGAAGAAGATCCCCGCTCAAAAAATTGACGCTCTCTCTGAAATGTTTCCTATGCTCAGAAAGCGAACTGCTGAATAAAACTGAAATGATTATACCAGCAACAGTTTTTGGATTACCGGAAACGTTCAATTGAATAAAACACCAATAATGGGTTCTTAGCCTCATGGATATCCAGTCAAAAAATGTCTTTTCCGTAGAAAGGTTTTTGTAACTTAAAGTCAAAGTCGAGTCGGCCAATACAGGGCCAAAAATGGCTGAAACACCCTGGCTGAAACACAAAACTTCAAAATTGTTTTTTGTTCTGTTCTGTTAAAATTGTTCAAAACAAAATCCAGTTGTTTACAATTAACATATACGCATACTAAAACACGCTGACCAACAAAGTACGAATAATTTATGCCAGGCGATAAACTAACAACAGGTACAAGAGGAAAATATCTTCGAAAAAACAGATCTAAACTTGCCAAGTCAAAAACGAAGGAAAGAAGTTGATGTTCACCAAATAGCATTCGAAAATTGGCAATCAAAAATTACAGAATTTCGAGTTAATCACTGTTTGAGATGCCTTTGTCGAAATGAGAGATGCGATCAAAAATTAATTCTCGTTTTAATATTAATGGCTCTGTGCACCTACGTAACTATAAACTACAACTATTTCCTCCTTTAACAATTGCTTGTTGCACAAAAGAAAACCATAAAGTTGAAATATGTGTTTGGAGGTTCAATCTCTTGCGTGGGTCCAGATTACCGCAAAAAAGGAAACGTTGCTTATTTTTTAACAGTTCAAGTTGATCTTTCGATCACGTCCATCGCCAACCATAAAAAATTATTATTGACGTAGATGCTCGCTCCTCTTACTGGCGCAGTCAAAATCAATTGATTATGAAATATCATCGTAAAATGGCGGGAATAGTTGTTTTATTGATGCTTACGGAGCTGCGCTTTGTGCGACTTGCCACTGAGCAAAAAATTTATTTAAAAAATAGTTGACACAGGCTACTTGAAACATTTGCAGGCTAGTTCTAAAGAAAACATCAGAAAAACATTGATGCTCTTGCCGATCAAAAAATCTTTATTCAAAAATATTTGAAACAAATAAAATATGATTGAATGCTCTTGAAGAACTCAAATTTAACGTCAACGTTACTGTAAAAAAACCGTGAAATCTAGCCAGTGTCCCCCCTTTAAGAATTTTCTACAAAATTGCTTTGGCTCAAGAATAAAGGAAATGGAAGTTCTGTAGTCGTCGCTCCCTGATTCCTCTGTCGCTTCGATAGTCAATGGATTACTAAGTGATCGCATCGCGAGAAGAAGCTCAAAAATGATTTCGTTTTAACCTGCTTACTTGATTTTTGAAAATCTCAAACTTTAGTTAGCCTATATATTGAAAATTTTTTGTAAATTTAGTTCTTAAAAGAAAAAACATCAGAAAACGTGTGGAAGCCACAGCAAAAAAAAAAATGAATGTGAAGGTGGACCATGGCAATGAACAAAAATTGAAAAATGTTTTTTTTTTTGAATAGTTGACGAACAAAGGTCACTCTGTTTTACGTATGGCATTGCGGTATTGACACTCCAAAATAACATTCTATTTCTTAAGAAATGTACTCAACTCTGTTATGCAAAAATAGAAAATTTTTTTTTTGAATGGTTGACACTCTCTGGAGTTACTGTCAAGAATGTGAAGAATAGAATGTCCTAACGGCACCAACTAAAAACCACCGACCGATCGTTGCACCTAAGAGTTGAATTAGCTGAATTAGTTTAATGCTATGTTTGAATGTTCACACCTTTGTGCAGGTTATGCAACAACAAAAATGAATCTTGTTGTTATAACAGTCCTCATTTGTCCATTCCATCAGAAAATTACAGTTAAAATAGCAATGCAGTCCGGCAACCGTGCTGCAAAAATAGTTGTAAGCACGTGAAGGATGTGTAGTCGAACAGCTCTGGAACGTAGAACTGAAAGCTGTTTTGTGAATTTGAAGAAAATTCTGAGATGTACAAAAAAGATTGATTTTGGGTTGTTTGTTTGGAGCTTGAAACCCTCAAAATGATCTCATTATGAGCTGTTATTATCAACAACATTATCAACAACAAAAAAATTATAAAAAGTTGCAGTGCTATCTATCTACCAAAAATTGCGGAAAAACTGCGGAACTGATGGGCAGAAAACGCGATGAAGTTTAACGCGAGTCAGGACGCATTTTGCCCAGAAATGTCAACAAATTCTTGGTGCCCCTTGGTTGCTTCGATTCCCCTGTGGCTTCAGTCCCCTGTGTTGCTTCGAGTCCCTGTGGCTTCAGTCCAACACAGGGGCACCATTCTTTGTTTTATCGATTTATGTCCAAAAAATGTGCTGCGCTTTGTGCTTCTTTCGCCGTCATGACATTTCCCCCAACGTCTTTTCCCCCGCGACATTTCCCCCGCGACATTTCCCCCAAAGTCTTTTCCCCCAAAGTCATTACCCCCAACGTCTTTTCCCCCAACGACGTTTCCCCCAACGACTTTACCCCCAACGTCTTTTCCCCCAAAGTCTTTTCCCCCAACGT
This sequence comes from Steinernema feltiae, assembly GCA_007213375.1. Taxonomy (NCBI): domain Eukaryota; kingdom Metazoa; phylum Nematoda; class Chromadorea; order Rhabditida; family Steinernematidae; genus Steinernema; species Steinernema feltiae. The sequence continues at coordinate 44,043 of MQUG01000431.1, read as the reverse complement.
CAATTCCCCCACGTGATAACTTCCATTCATTATTCCAATTAACTCAAATTACTAAATTTACTAAATGAAACAAAATAAATCTAAACAACAGATGGCTGTCTTGGATGTCTTTGAGAGGAACTTTAAGTAAGTATCATCGCAATAATTCTAAATGGCGACATGACTTTAGCGGGAAAACTGTTTCGAGCTAAAGTCGCGTTAAAAACAAAAGTCTTATTCTCTCAAGAATAGTAAAAAAAACTTACGATATTTGCTTCAAACAACATTTGAGCTAACAACAAGGCCAGAGCAGACGCCTAAATGGGTCAAGCCAAAGCCTCCAGTTAACACAGTGAATTTTGTTGAATACAATGTTGTGAGTTTCATTAATGAGAGCGTCAGATTAAGTTAATTTGACGACATGACATTAGCGCAAAAGTCTTTAACGCCGACGACTTTAGCGCAAAAGACTTACGCGATGAGAAGCAAAGTCTTCTTCTCTCCAGAATATTGTTTGAGCAAACGAAAACTTGTTATATTTGCACTCACTTGCACGCACGTGTCAGAGACCATTTAAACTAACAACAAGGTCAGAGCAGACGTCGAAGTGGATCAAGCCAATGTCTAGGACGAAGCCTCCAGTCAACCTCTTGAATGTTGTGCTCGCTCCGCTCGCCCATAATTCACTAGGCAAACCCTGCGGCAGCTCCTAGGCCTAAGCCTAAGGCAGTTACAATATGGTTAGCTCAGAACTAAGCATAAGAACCAAGTTTAAAGCCTCTTTCCCTAGAACAGAACATAAGAGTAACAACTACTCGCCCAATTTTTCCTTTGAAACGTGCTCAAAGCGCAGAGGACTTGAACTCTGTCATGGAAATCAAGTTAAGTGCAAAACCAATTTTCAACTTTAAAAAATTCGCGGTAAAGTCGTCACGTCATACGTGACGACTTCGTGTCACGGTATTCAATGAATAAGATAAATTGAAAAAAATTGCCAAACACTTGAATTCATGTGGACAGTAAGTGGGGAAACGGGGGAAAGGGGGAATTGACGTTGGGGGAAAAGACTTTGGGGGAAAAGACGTTGGGGGTAAAGTCGTTGGGGGAAACGTCGTTGGGGGAAAAGACGTTGGGGGTAATGACTTTGGGGGAAAAGACTTTGGGGGAAATGTCGCGGGGGAAATGTCGCGGGGGAAAAGACGTTGGGGGAAACGTCGGTACACCGCTTCTTTCGATTGACCAAAAAATATTTAGTTCAATAAAAGCTTTGGTTTAAGAAGAGACCGCAAAAATGGTGTAAGGCTCCGGAAGAACTCCAATCTAATTTTACCGTTAAACTGTAAAAAACTGTGCAATCTAGCCATTACCGCTTTCAGACTTCTCTGCAAAAATGATCTGATGATCCTCTTACTGGCAATCAAAATCAACTGGCTATGAAATGTCATTGTGCGTGAATAGTTGTTTTATTGATGCTTACGGAGCTGCGCTTTGTGCCTCTATCCACTGACCAAGAAATCTTTATTTTAAAAAATATTTGCAACAAATAAAATATGATGGCAGGCTTCGGAAGAACTCCAATCTAATTTTCTACAAAATTGTTGAAGAAGAACGCAAAAATAATTTACTTATAACCTGTTTCGTTGATTTTTGGATTATTAAAAATCTCAAACGTTAGCTTGCTCATATATATTGAAAGTTTTTAGGCCAGTTAGGCTAAAAAACAACTATATCTCAAGCCACTGCAGAAAAAAGGATGTGAAGGTGTTTGGCATACGAACAGTATCTATCCGTCGAGCAAAAAAAAGAAAAATTGCCTTTTGAATAGTTGCCGAACAAAGTTAACCTGAAATGTTAAAAAGCAACAATAAAATCTGTCAAAACTATCATCCGACTATCAAAAATTTTGGTTGATTTTGGTGGAACTAACGGCGCACAAAAATTATTGAAAAATTGCTGATTTGTTGTCGTTGAGAGTGCGGCACAGGACGGTTCAAAAATGAACTTTTCACTCTCTGGGGTTAGGACAAATGTCAAAAGTGTGAAGAATAAAAAGTCGTAACGGCACCCACCATGTATAACTGACATTCCTATAAATTGACAAGCGGTTTTGCAGAGAAATTAGAAAGTTGAATTTGATTTGCATCACAAAAATCACACAAAAAACATTGATTAAAGCCAAGCTACTGGAACTTGAAGTCCGAATCTTTGAATTGGATTGTATTGTAAAATTTGGATTGTAAAATTGGATTGAAAATCTTTGCATTGAAAATCGGGATTGAAAAACAATTAATTGTGTGCCTACGCTTTGTGTTAAACAGCGCATCCTGTGTGGCAATTTAGGTTAGCTGGTGGGAGCGGTGAGCAACAAAAAACATTTGATAATTGCAGCGTAGAAATGGAACTTAAAAAAGAGCAAAAAGTAGATTCTTGTCAAAACTTTGAGTTGTTTGTTTGGGGATGAGTTAGTTGGACTCAATTAACTTGCATCTATATTCAACAATTGAGTATTCAACAATTGAGTAGCAGTTAACGTAATGGGTCTGCCATTTAACAAAAATATTATTAAATTTGATTCAAACCGCTAAAAATTTAACATGTAAGTCTGCAATAATTTTTCAATCTTAAAAATCCTGATTAAACGTTGATTTAGCCAAACGGCAGCCAGTTAGTGCAAACGACGTTATGATAAACTAGCGTGACTGCAGAAATTAATTAAATCACGTTCAGATCGTGCTTGCTTTATCATAGTGCGGTAAATAGAGCTCTAAGCTTACACATGGCAAGGATTGTAAGATGACCTGGAACTTTACAAAAATAAAATTGACTCGAACGAGAGTAGTAAACTAAATCATTGTGGAAAACAAGATCGATGCATATGATCAACATGTGCGCTTCCCACGTTGTAACGCTGGCACAGGTTTACGCTGCGGATTGACCAATTTCATACTCCCGGTTACCAAAATTCAAATTGATTGAAAACTGTTAATTCAATGGTTAAAATGATCAACCTTCTAAAAAAATGAATTTTGTAAAATCCTGTATCATATCATTTTACATATGTTAAAAAACTGAAAACAATTTTTATTAAATTATTTAAAAAAAATAAATAATTATTAAAATTTTAAAGTTACACATTTTTTACATTTAAAAGTTTTTTATAAAATAAAGTAATTATGTAATAAATTAAGTGTTAAACAAAAAAAACTATCACGTTTTCTGTTTCTGGTGAGGGAAGCGTTCGGTCAAAAAAAGTAAAAAGGTGAAAATCCTTTGACGATCTCCGACGTCGTAAATTCTGAACATGCAAAAATGTTTCACAGCGCAGCAAGTTGTGTGGATCAATAACAAATACCTAAATCTCTTCGCAAACGGAAGCAGAAAAATTGGTATTCAATAAAGTTGGAATTTTCTTTCGAGTAGAATCATCGAGCCAAAAAATATAAATTTTGTGGTAAGAAGCCAGTCTTCAAACCTAATTTAAATAGAAAACTAGAAAACTACTCAACAAAGAGAATCATTTACCAGAGAACTATATATTGCTAACTGAAGTTTTGATGAACGGCTTGTTCAAACATTAATTTGCTAGCAAATTGTTTACTATAACCGACAACAAAAATTCATATTCACTTGATTAATCAGCCGGCACGCCAATTAAAGAGTACAAGTACCATTTCAAGGACAAATACGATCAAGCTTAAAAGTACTTAAAATTAAAAGCGTTTTTTGTTGTCGAAAAGTTTGAATAATTTTAGTTTTAAGGGCACTATTTGAATACTAGAACGTCAGCTTGGATTTGCTCAAAAAACCTACTTGATTTTTTGGATACTGTCTTTAAATCAACGAGGAAAAGAAAGACGTGACAGACGATCGTCAAAAATGCTAATATTGCTGCAATTTGGTGCTAGGATCAGTTATGATAATTGAAAATATATGAAATCCCGCCGCAGACAAATTCTGAAAATGAACTTCTCAATGGCTTGGATGCCCAAACTAAGATGTTGTAAAACAGGCTGAAGAACAAAAATACTCGTTGCTGAATTGCAATTATAAGTTCTCTCATCATCCCTCTGAATGATCGTAAAACTGTTAACAAATGTGACTGGAAAACATGTTTAAATACGCATTGTCCCGAATCGGCGGCGCCGAGTTGTCGTGCTACGGCATTATCCATCTGTAAGAATCCTTCAGAAACAGCCATGTTGTGACAACACTCACACAAGTGACCGGAGTATGATCAAAAATATTGTTTTTATCAACTTTTTATCCAAATCAACTTATTGACAAGTTCAACCTTCAATGGTGTGTTCGGTCAAAAATGTGTACGAAAATATTGTCTTGGTGCCAGGAATGCAAAAATTGGTTATATTAAACAATGGCTTCAAAATGCCCAAAATGAGATGTTGAAAGGCAAGTTCTGAAAGACAAAAATTATACTGAGAATCTCGTTACTTAATTGTTAGCATCGTTCCATATGATCACAGCACTGTTCACAAATGTGAATGAAAAACATGTTGATATGTGTATAATCCATCAGTATCCATCAGAAAAACCTACGGCGTACAATAATAAGCCATGTTGTCAACAACATTCACAAATAGGCCGGAGTACGCTCAAAAATCTTGTTTTTAAACCTAATTTATTGACAATTTATTGACAAACTTCTCAGGCAAGACAAATGAGACAAAAAAAAATCTGCATCCAATTTCTTGGAAAAACAAAAATCAATGTTTAGCGTTCGTATTAACACGTCCGTACTACCTCGAACCAACAACGTCCAGCGTCCATCGTCCTACGCCGTCGACGGACTATTTTGCGTAATGGTGCTGCGGCTGTTATTTTGAGTGAAATGTCAAATCACCAAAAAAAATTTGTAGACCCATCTACAAAAATTGAAGCAATCTAAGCTACTTTAACTGCATAAAGTCCACACTTGGATTTTGTTTTTGCAGCTCACAAAGAACAATTGAAGCAGATAGACTAAAGGAGTGTGTTAAGCGGTCTTAAGCGTTCCAAAACATTTTAAAAATGAACTAAGCTTCCTTTTCGACTGAATAACCAAAATCTAAGAGAAGAATCGAAAGATCCCTTTAAAAAATGAACATTTGATATCATACGCAAACCAGGACTTTTTCTCGTTTCTTGAAATCATTCAACAAAATTTATTAATTAAAAATAAATTGAAATTGAAATTTTGCAAAGATTGCAAGGAATGTTTGAATTCCAAAGAAAGACAACAATACAACTGCGATTAGAGATTGAAACTTGCTGATGCCAAAGAATGTCGTCTGATTACGACTCGATCTGCCAACACAACCCGTTTTGAAAACCCTCTGCCCTCTGCATCCTGCTACAGGGCACGACTGCTACTGCCAAAAATGTGTTTGACGGTTTCAGCACAAAGAAAAGAAACCACAAAAATCACATAAACAAAAATTGAAACCTTTCGATTGAGTTTAGCGTTGCTGTTCGCAATAAAACCGAGCTTAAAGATGGACTCAATTTCTACGATTTGGACGCAAAAGTCGACAGATACTTTCAAAAATGAATAACTTGGTAGGAGAACCAATTTTGAGGTCACATTTAGAGCAGACCATCTATGGAGTTCTCTGTTGTCTTTAAAATGACTGAATTGTGAGGTGAGACATCATTGTTCACTTTCTGGCTCCACCTAAGATTAATAAATGAAGAACGATGTGTTGTAGAAAAAACGGCTTTACGAATTTATAAAATCTTTGCTAGCTCGTCATGGTAACAAGTCGAAAGGAGCGGCCTCTCTGATTCCTGATACAGAGCACCACTGTTACTCCCAAAAATGTGTTTGACGGTTTGAGCACAAAGTAAAGAAATCAAATCAACAAAAATTGCAACCGTTCGATGGCTACAAAAAGGACACATTTCTGGTAAAGGTTTCAAGCTTTAAGATAGACTCAATTTCTACGACCTCAAAATGAATAAACGTTGACCTCAAAAATGAATAACCTTGTGGGAGAACCAAATTTTTAGAGCAGACTACCATCCATGGATTTTCCTGTTGTCTTCAAAGATTGACTGAATTCTGAGGTGAGACATCACCTCCTGGATCCACCTACACAAATATAAAACAAATGAAGAATGATGTGTGGTCGAACAAATGGCAAAATTTACAAACAAACCGATCATTTCAGAAAAACGTTTGTAACTAACGTTTAGATGAACAATTGACAACAAAGTAGAGACAAAGAATCAACAAAGAAACGATTGAATTCTGAATTTATCAAATCTTTGCTAGCTCGTCATGGTAACAAGTCGAAAGGACCAGACCAGCCCTCTCTGACTCCTGACACAGAGTACCTCCCAAAAGTGTGTTTGATTGTTTCAACAAAGTACGAATCATTTCTCACTTCTGCGATTGGGCCAAGACGTTGAACCAGACCTGCTCCGACAAAAATGAATAACCTTTGAATAACCTAATAATCGTGACAATTCGAGAAACTGTGAACAAAAGTTGCGAAAACGTTCGAAATGATAAACAATGTGATTTTAAGCTCCCGAGCAGAATAGGGCCCAGACTAAGAAGAGAGGTTCATAAAGCGGTTTGAAATGGTTTAGCGATTCAGCGCAAATTTCAATATAAAGTCCACCATTATCAAGTACAAGTACGATCAAGTCCAAAGGTACACGCGGATTTCTTTTTCAAAAGTTGGAATGATTTTAGTTTGAAGGGCACTATTTGAATAATAGAACATCAGCTTGGGCCTACTTAATTTTTTCAATGCTATCTTTAAATCAACGAGGAATGGACTGACAAGACCGATCGTCAAAAATGTGTATGAAAATATTGTTGTAAATTGTCTTGGTGCGAGGAGTAGTTAGGATTAGCGAAAACATAGAAATGCTAAATCAGCAAATATGCATTCTCCATCAGTAAGTATCCGTCTACGGAGCTACGGTCTAAAATCTACGACTGACATCACTTTCTAGTTCCCTAGACGTTGAACTACACTTTCAAAAATGAATAACCTTGAGCAGACTACCATCTATGGATTTCCTGTTGTCTTTAAAAATGACTGAATTGTGAGAAGAGACATCACTTCCTGGCCACCCAAAAAACGATTGAATTCTGAATTTATTAAATCTTAGCTAGCTCGTCATAGTAACAAGTTGAAAGAACCGGCCCTCTGACTCCTAATACAAAGGCCATCTGTCACGCCCAAAAATGTGTTTGATTGTTTCAACAAGGTACCAGGAATCATTTCTCACTTCTGCGATTGACGTTGACCCAGACCTGTCCAACCAAAAATGAGTAACGCTGCGGGAGAACCCAATTCTGACCATGTTGAGCAGACTCCCATCTATGGCTTTTTGGACAAATTAATAGAAACCTGTATTTTTATGCCATCATAAAAAATTGACTGAATTGTGAGGTAACCACTTTCTAGTTCCCACTTTCACAACTGCAAAAATTAAAACAAAGTGTGAAAGAACTGGTAATTGCACCTTGTTGCAAGCATACGACGAAAATTTCCTTTTCAACGCCGTATCGACAAAACAAAAATTTCAAACATTCAGAAATTTCATTGCATAGCAGTGTCATTCAAACGTTCTGTCCGCAACAAGCAACGCCGTCGATAGTCGATGTAGCGCTCTTTCATGAAACTTACCAAATGAGACCAATCGAACGACCAAAAATTAGTGATGGAAATAGTGAATCATTTGCGTTAACTTACTGTGCGCACGCTCAGACCAAGCTAGCTGCACTAAACAGTTATACTAAACACTGGATGTTGGGAATTTCAAAATTGCTTTAAGCTGGCGCCATGATGGGAAAACTAAATCAGACCAATGGAACCCCCAAAAAAGCGCCCGATATTCACGAAATCTGCGTGCCTGTTAAAAACCTCGGCTCTACTAGTGAATCGGGGCCAAAACTAAATTAGAGGGGCCATAATTCGGAATAAGGCGGCTATATTTTACCGTCCCTACCGACAATAGCCGTCCCAAAAATAGATTAGCCGTCCCAGTTGGAATAACTGGTTTGCCTGGTGAATTTTGGACGACCGGGCGAGCGCAACCTGCGGCGGTAGCTCCTAGGCCTAAGCCTGCTCTTAGTACGAAGCCATCAATAATGAATTGGCAGGTTTTCTGACTTACCAGGCTTCGTAGCAAATCTGTTGATTTTAAGAAATTAATTGATGGCTTCGTACTAAGAGCAGGCTTAGGCCTAGGAGCTACCGCAGGGTTTGCCTAGTGAATTTTGCGCGAGCGCAGCGAGCCATTCACAAGGCTTCGTAAAATTCACCAGACCCTAAAATTCTGTAGGCTTCGTACTGAGAGCAGAACCTTCCCGCCCTACGCCTTCTCCTCGCCCAACTAAACCCCAGAATGGTTGATCGTACTGCAGCCATGATGTAATATGTAATCAGTAGCATATCAATAAATGACAATAGCAATCGAAACAAGTTTTGGCCCCTCTCAATTAGTTTTGGCCCTTATTCAAAATTATAGCCTTTCTGATTTAGTTTTGGCCTTCATTCCAAATTATGGCCCCTCTATTTTAGTTATGGCCCTTATTCCGAATAATGGCCCCTCTCATTTAGTTACGGCCCCTCTAATTTAGTTTTGGCCCCGATTCGCTAGTAGAGCCAAAACCTCTATTATATTATAAAAGTTATAAAAAACGCGTACGGAAAAACTTACATTTACAAATTTACAGTACAGTTTACAAACAAAAACATGAACAAAAATGTTTGACTTGTTTGCATCGATTTTAAAGTAAAATTGTCATTTTGCACTCCAATTTGCTTTGTCAATATCAGGCTGAAAGTTGAAGTTGCATTCATTGATAAACAACGCTCGGTTAGTTCATGAAAACTAATTATTTGGCTGATGTGTAAGTGTTTTTATGTTTACATTTATAAAAAATTGTTGTATTCGGTGGCGGACATCGATACTGAACAAAAAACAATAAATTAATTGAAGTTTTGCTGTTCATGGCATCAGCGCAGCTTTTTCCTTAAGACGATAACCTCTTGACACGGAATACTTGGTTCATTTAAAATTGAAGGTCCTTCCAGATCGAGTTTACCAACTAACAAAAATCGTGACTTTGTGATGAGTCTCCAACGCCACAATAGCTTCAAAGGTACAAACATTATGTTCAAAAATTATAAAAATTGAATTTCATTAAAAAGCTCGAAGACTGGCAACTTAACGATATTCTCCAAAGAGGTCGGATGCTTGACTAACTAAACTATGCTAATATTTCTACAGTACACGTTAAAGAAGCACGAAAAATTCCAAAAATCAAATTGTTTTCTCACCTCTTTGCTACCAAATTCACAATAATCGAAAGTTAACTATCGCTCAAAACCGAACAAATTTCTGGTAAAACAGACAGACCGATCTTCAAGATGGACTCAATTTCTACGATCGGACAAAATTTTGATGTTATTGACGACAAAAAATTTTGAAACCATAAAATATCTAAGCATGGTCTTTGAATACGTGTGGACCGGGAAGACGCGATGAATGATTTGTCAACAACTGGAGCAAAATGACAAAAATTGCGATCTATTTACAGGCTCAGCGCAGCGCAATCGCACGTACAATGCCAAAAAATATGTTCCACGATTTTTCAAAATGAATCGATGGTTTTCACGTGGTATTGCGAGGGCCCCAGAATGCTAGACGCAAATATTGGTGATATCTATAATTTGAACTGTTTACAGACATTAACACACGTTCGAGGCCTGGTTGACATTTTTGTCTTTTTTCTCTCTTATGTGATTCTTCGCAAACACATTCTTTAAATCTTCAGAAATGCGATGAAGTGTCTTTGAAAAGTCGTGATTGAACTGAATTTGATAGTTCACGTTGTCTTGTTAGTCCCAAGGTGGTAAAGCGAACAAGTAATCGACTTAGCTCAAGTTGCAAATTTCCTCGTCAAACGATCAGAATGCTTTTTGAAATAGATGGCGTACTTCAACTTCAAAAATTTTCTTGGGGTTATTGTTTTTAAAAACATTGCGATGTCATGTCAACACTGATGGCCCAGCCTTTTATACTGGCGATCACTAATATTTGAAACTGTACCATCATGGAAAAAGCCAAAAACAACGTAAAATTGCTCTTGAATTGGGCAAAAGTAGTCAGAAAATTCAATGAAAACATATTACCTAGTTGCATTTTGAAATGGTTTAGCGTTCATCCAACGCAACTCACAACGACAAGTCCGCCATTATCAAGTACAAGTACATTCAAGTTCTATTTAAATACTAAAACACCAGCTTGGGCCTACTTAATTTTATCGATACAACCTTTAAATCAACGAAGAAAGGAAAGATGAGACAACCGGTCGTCAAAAATGTGTATGAAAATATTATTGTAAATTGTCTTGGTGCGAGGAGTGGTTAGGACTATCGGAAATATAGAAATGCAAAATCAAGAAATATGCATTCTCCATCAGTAAGTATCCGTCCAAAGCAGCTACAGTGTACAATCAGCCATGTGTGAATTCCTTTCACCAACTGACCGGAGATTTGAATGAACACATTTGGATTTACCACGTCTGTATTACCCCGTGCTACCAATGTAATCGATGAACGATTTTGCGTAGTGATCTTGAGTGAAATCACCAAAAAAAGGTAATGATGAAGTAACCGCAAGTTACAAAAATTGATTTAAGCAAAGCTACTGGAGTTTTTTCTTTGCAGATCTTGAAGAAGTTGATAAACGAATTAAGTTGTTTTGATGACACAATCTGGCATTACTACGTCAATCAGGAGTGAAAAACAGATAACGTGATTGTCTTGCGTTTTGTTACACAGCACATCCTGCGTGGCAGTAACGGTTGGCCCCCTCCTTCAACAACAGCATTTGCTTGTTGCACAAAAGATAAGCATTAAATTGAATGAAATGATAGGAGGTTAGCCTTTTAGGTAGTTGCTAATTACCAAAACAAAAAAGGCTCAAATAACAAATCAAAGGTACTCGGAACCGGTAAAACTCAAACCGAACTGGGACCGAACATCTCTGGTGCTAATTACAGATATGCAAAAAACAGATATGCTAAATGAAAAAATATGAAAAAAACATATGCTAAATGAAAAAATGCTCGAGAATAGTTGTTTTATGCTCACGGAGAAGCACTTTTGCCGATCAAAAAATCTTTTTTTTAAATATTCTTTACAAATAAAATATGATTGAAGGCTGAAGGAAGGGAGGATAAAATCTACACGATACCGTTTTAAGAATTTTCTACAAAATTGCTTTGGCTCAAATAGCAAATAAAAAACCGCAAACTGGAGTCAGTGTTAACCTGTTACTTGATTTTTGAAAGTCTCAAACTTTAGCTTGCTTATATGCTGAAAATTTGCAGGCTCCTAAAGCAGCAACATCAGAAAACATGTGCAACCCCTGCAAAAAAATGAATGCGAAAGTTTTCGGCATTCGGTAGTGAATCCACAAATAGAAATGTGCTTTTTTGCAGAGTTGCCGAACAGTTGTTCACCTAAAATGTAAAAAAAACAAAAATTCCTGTTATGATTTTCAAAAATTGTGGTGGATTGGAAATGGCAGAGCAAAAAATTATTGAAAAAGTGAAAAAAAAAGAAAAAATTGCTGATTTGTTGTCGTCGGGAATGCTCGGCGAAAGAACGTCCAAAAATGACCGCTTTTCATTCTCTAGCGTTAGTTAGGGACACATGCCCAGAATGTGAAGAATGCAATGTCCTAACGGCAACAACTAAAAACTACCTATTATTCGTTGAACCTAGGAGAAACTGTCAGTTGAACGACATGTTCAAAGGTTAACAACGTCATTTAGGTTCAGACTTTTTCAACACAAGTGAACCTTGCTTGTCTTTTTAACAGTACTAGTTGATTTCTATTCAAAGGAAATTACTGTTATTCTAGTTGTTTTGGAGATTATTTACAAAAAAATACTTGTTGTAAGCACGTGAAGGATGTTGAAAAGCTCTGGAACTGATCAAAAAAATAACTGACATTCCTATGAATTGATAAGCGGTTTTGCTAAGCGAGAAATGACGGAGTTGGCATTTGATTTGGAAACTCAGAGCACTAACAAAAAAGCAAGAAATAGCAAGACAAGATTAGTTGAGATTACAAAATATGGATTAGCCCCTCAAAGTGCACATCAGTTCGATCGGCTCGCACGAATCCAAAAATTCAGTGTCGTTTTCAAGTGTCACGAGACGTGTTTGCGAATTGATATAAATTTGAAGCTTTCCATCCTCTGGTCTCTAGCCTGACAAACACAAGCATTGGAGCACATTTGCTAAGACAACATGAAGAATAGGACTAGCGGACCAACATGAAAAGTGACAAAAATTGACAAACACAACACTATAAAAAGGATTAAAATATTGTCGCCAAAAAATCAACTACGTTTTGAAACCATGTCTAAGCGTGGTCTTTGAATACGGACCGTGGACCGGGAAGACGCGATGAATGATTTGTCAACAACGATTGTTTACCAAAAATACTTGATGTAAGCACGTGAAGGATGTTGAAAAGCTCTGGAACTGATCAAGTGTATAACCGACATTCCCATGAATTGATAAGCTTTTGCGGAGAAACTCAGAGCCGCACTAACAAAAAAGCAAGAAATAGCAAGACAAGATTAGTTCAGATTATAAAATATGGATTAGCCCCTCAAACATCTTTTTGCCTAAACGGCCTAGTCAAATAAATGAAATCTTAATCCACAAAAATTAAAAAAGCGCTAAGCTAACTTACGATGTGACTCGGCTCTCAACTTGGGTAAAAAATAACCTTTAACTAGAAGCATCTAATTAATTTCACGCAGTACCAACCCTACAATTGTTTGCTAAACTATCGTTAAACGGTACAGTTGAGGTTAGCATGCTACTTTCAGTTGCTGCTTAAGTACTATAAACTTGCTGTTTAAAGCTATGTGTAATAAAAGTGACAAATAATGAATTGAATCTTAGAACTCCCAAAGAAGAAGATCTTCAAGAAAAACCTTGAAAAAATGTGATTAAATCCATTTTGTATCAATGTGTTGTGTTAACATCATTATTCGTAATTTTTATTTTAAGAAGAAAAATAATTTTTTTGGTTAATCCGCTTACAAGGGAGTATCGCAGCATGTACCCCTCAGATTAGAACGAATATTTCCACAGACATTGCTCACCAGGTGTTTCTGAATCTATGAAAATAGCAACTGCTGATGCGCAAAAAAGACACGCGTCGCTCAAGTTTGAAAGTGAATAAACATCAAGCAGCTATTGCTTCTTTTGTCAGAGGCCCAGTGGCGCAGAGGTAGGGCGTTAGACTGACGGGCACAATGTTAGTGTCGTCAGAGTACAGTAACAGAGTTAATGACGTTCATTTTTCTCGTTTATCAATCCAGCTGTCGTCATTCAAAGTCAATCCAGTTGTTTACATTTAATACACACGCATACTAAAACACGCTTACCCACAAAAACAAAAAATTTATGTCAGGTAATAAACAACCAACAAAATATTGTATAGAGATCTACACTTGCCAAGTCACAAAGGAAGGAGTGGAGCTGATGTTTATCAAATAGCATTCAAACGTTGGCAATCCCCCCTATCCCCCCTATATAATAAGCGCAAACCAACAGTATGTTTGTGTTTTTCGTCCGCACCGGAGTCATTCGAGACGTGGAAACGACCGGTCGTTCAGAAAACTCAACACAAAAGAGACGACACCACTGGGCGTCGAACTCAGACACCGCGCACAACAGAAAAACGCACTGACAATGAGCCACCGCGCGCACGTCTTTCAAATGTTGCAATGAGGATAGATGTCCGGTGCTCATTTTGCGATGAAGCGGTTGTTTGTTGGCAAGAAGAAAGGTTAAGTAACGGATCAAACTGGAATGAAATGGAAATTATGTCAGTCTCCAAAAGTGCGCTGATAAGCTACTGATAAGCGACTGCGAATCTAAATCGCTGTCGACTGCAAATTTGCGCTCGCTTCAGTTGAGGATTTAAGATTTTTAAGATGGTTGATTACTGATTAGATGGTTGGAATCACAGTTAAATAAAGGCGCGGACTGGGCGCTCTTCAGCGTTTATTTAAAATAATTTGATCACTGATTCAGTTGACCGTTGTCGTTCCCTGGTGCGATCAAAAATCGATTCTCGTCCTTAATTTTAATGGGTCTGTGCTCCACGCAACCAGATAAACCTTTGTCGTAACGTACAGGAGAGAGAGACGAAAACGATTGAAGACCATTGAGATCACTTTTAATCACGCTTGTACATATGCAGGGCTCTCAGGTATCAAAAATAGCTTATTTGAGGAATTTGTGTTTTTACAGCAATTTGGACATAGATGTTGAAGCTTATGTTGAGGCTACTTACGAAGGGTTTGCTGCGCTTTGCAACTGTTCGCGATGATCAAAAACTTTTTCTGGACGGATTCTAACAAGTCAGAATCTCTTATAGTTTTCGGGGCACAGACAGACGAACAATATTCAAGAATCCGTCTCAAACAGACGTAGCACTCAAACAGACGCAGCACTCAAACAGGCGCAGCACTCTATCACTATCAAAAGTCATTATTGATGTAGATACGCAAAAAAATGCTCGCACTCTTTACTGGCTGTCAAAATCAATTGGTTATGAAATGTCATGGTGCGTGAATAGTTGTTTTATTGATGCTTACCTCTGAGGAAATCAATGCTCAAAAAATCTTTATTAAAAAAAATATTTGAAACAAATAAAATATGATTGGAACTCTGGAAGAACACAAAAATGTCACCGTTACGGTAAAAGACCGTGTAGTCTAGCCAGTGCCCCTTTAAGAATTTTCTACAAAATTGCTTTGGCTCAAGAAGCGAACCGCAAAAATGATTTCGTTTTAACCTGCGATACAAGTCGGTCAAAAAATGAACTTTTCACTCTCTGGGGTTAGGGACAAGTGTCAAAAATGTTGTAACGGCAACCACCATGTATAACTGATATTCCTATGAATTTCAGAGAAATTAGGAAGTTGGCATTTAATTTGGAAACGCCTTGCCGCAACAAAAAACCAATATAAACCAATATATGCAGATTAACGGGTATGAATAGCGCGCATCACATCTAAAATAGCAGCAGCATAATTCTTCAAAAGCAAAAAACAGCAAAAAGTTTTTGTGAATTTGAAAAGCTGAGATTTACACAAAAGATTGATTATGTGTTGTTCGTTTGGAGCTTTAAACCCTAATGTATTGTCCTCTGATTAGCAAAAATCGTGCAAAGAACAATCGATTTTGACATTAGAACAGACGCTACAAAGTGCATACTACGATTGAAGTATCAAATCGTCAATTTGAATGTTTCATATTTCAGCTTGAAGTTTGAAACAAATGTTTCAGCGCGCAGCAAGTTGTATTGAGCGATAACAAATACCTAAAGCTCTTCACAAGAGGAAGCCGAAAAATACGTATTCCATAACAATGGAATTTTCGTTCAAGCGGAAACATGTGGTCAAAAAATATAAAAATGTAGCAAAACAATATTTCAAAAAGTTAAAGTACCCATACGGGTTTGGTAAGCGATTTTAACAAGGCTTGAAAATCATCAAATGAATTAAAGTTATCTCTCAAAAAGCAAAAATAATTCCTCTTCAAAAAATATTTGGTTTTTGTGAATTGTTTTTTTGTCGGAGAGGCGGAAACTAGTCTCAAGACTCAAGCACAGCTAAAGTCCCAAAGCAATGGGTGGAGTTTAGTGGCTCCAACGTCCAACGCCGTCGATAGTCAAATTTTCAGAGACCAACAGTTTCGTAAAGGTGATCGCTACTTACAAAAATTGAAATAAGTAAAGGTAGAAGTTATTAAGATTCTCAAACATTGCAACGATAATTTGAATCTCGAAATAGGCCCGATGTTTCTTTGTCATATCTAATCATAGTGTTTCTCGAAAAACTCAGAAGGAATACAAAAATTTAACCTTCTGTTGGTTTTGATAAGCGCGGTAACCTCACTAACAATCAAAAATTGATGCTCTTATGCTCAAAAATTAATCCAGAGCATACAAAAACAAAATTACCGTAATCGCAAATATTGTCTGTATGCTTGTTGGTCATAAGTACGCTTCCCTTGCAAAATTGACTAATCACTTTAACGGAGTAATATAACTGTGTCGTCATTGTAATTTGAAAGTCCAAACGTGTAATCAAGCAACTGTCATTGTTATGTTACTCAAAATTAGTGTTGTCATGTTGCTATGTCGCAAGATCAAGCAAAAAAAAAAATTAATTGTAACTCCTTCCTCCGGTTTTACTCGGGCCCCCAAAACATCAATTACCCTTTTCAATTAAATGTTGCTGAGAATTTGATTAGCAGAGCAGCGAGCAATCAACATACATTTACCAGAGAGCTGTATTTTGCTAACTGAAATTTTGATCAACGGCTCGTTCAAACATTAATTTGCTTTTTTCTCTCTCTGCTAGCAAATTGTTTGCTACAACGGACAACAAAAATTCATATTCACTTAAAAAATCAGCCCGCACGCCAACAAATTAAAGAGTACAAGTACCATTTCAAGTCCAAAAATACACGCGGATTTCTTTTTGAATGGTTGGAACAATTTTAGTTTCAAGGGCACTGTTTGAATACTAGAACGTCAGCTGGGTTTTCTAAAAAGGCCGGCACAAATGTACTTTAGCCGACCACGCAGTATTTTGACCCCTCACAACCAAACGCCGTCGCGGCCGACCGACAACCGCTAGAACGACTCCACGCTCCAAAAAGGCCTCCTCGAACATCAACGCGAGCATTAACACCACTAAAACCGTACTCGGCCGCCGCACAACAACGACTCTTGCCCCTCTATCGCGAAAACGAAATCGGAATAACGGAAAATGATCTTGCATGTTAAATGATGACAATGTCAACGTTAAGTTTAATGATTGACGATTAAAATTTAAATTGCGGTAATTAGCGGTCGGTTAAAATCCTGAGGTCGCTAAAACTATTGAATGTGGTCGGCTGAAATCCTTAGGTCGGTTAAAGTTTGAAAAACGGTCGGCTAAAGTCGTGAGGTCGGTTAAAGCATTTGCTGGTCGGCTAAATTAATTTCTGGTCGGTTAAAATAATTTTTGGTCGTCTAAAGTATTTTTTGGTCGGCTAAAATATTGCGTGGTCGGCTAAAGTACACTTGTGCCAAAAGGCCTTCTTAATTTGTTGGATTCTGTCTTTAAATCAACGAGGACGACACCAATCGTCAAAAATGTGATTGAAAATATTGTTGCAAATTGTTTGGTGCTAGGGATGCTTACTTTACCTGCTTACTCAAAACCGATTCACAATTTGCCGCTTTTTGTAAACGATCGCTTGTTAAAGCTCGTTAAATAAAACGGATAACTCCTGTGCGCCTATGCAAAATTCTTTGGTGCAAGGATACGCAGACTGCAAAAATACACTTTCCTTACTAAATTGTTATCAAAAGCCTACTCCGTTGATCTCAAATCAGCGATACAACTCTCAAAAAAATACATCTACTTAACTTACTATCGGTTTAAAAAACAAAAAAGTTTCTTGGTTGATCCGCATGAGTCTTTAGAGAATCGATTCATTAGTCTGTTAATTAACAATAAAAGCCAAAAATAGTAACTGTTCTATTGAGTTTAGCGTTGCTACTCACAATAATCAATCCGTGTTGTCAATCAAAAATTGAATTGTGAGGTGAGACATTACTTTCTGTGTCCACGTATTACAAACACAAAAAATGAGGAAGAATGTGCAGCAGAACAAACAAACAACCTAAACGATTCTCCAAAAAAAACGTGTGAATGAATTGGCAAAAATGAAAGACAAAGAATCAACAAAAAACGATTGAATTCGCAATTTATCAAAACTTTGTTCAAGCTCGTCATGGTAACTAATCGAAAGGACCGACCCTCTGGCAATACAGAGCAACTATGGTAATGGCAAAAATATGTTTCAGTTAGGATAAAAAAAGAAACACGTCGACATACTTGAGAACTTGTTCTGAAGTGAATGACATCGAGCGAAAAAAAATAATATCAACGAGACATGTTTGACGAGTTCTATTTGAGACGATTCAAGACTATTCGAAATGATGAGACGAGCAAAAATGTTGCTAATTCTCAGCAGGTTTAATAGTTCACGTGGTATCGCCAGGCCCAGAAGGTTGCACGCAAAAATTGATGAGATTTATAATTTGAAGTGTTTATAGACACGAATACCAAAACACTCTAGAAAGACGATAAAATGAGAGATAACTGGAATCATACTGTACAGATACAGAGCAATACAGAGGAACTCTGTTAATGCCAATATCAAGTTTTAGTTTATTTGCGTAGGATGAAAAAAGAAACACGTCGACATGACCGATTTGTATTCATAGAATTGCGATTTGAGTTTCAGTTTGTTGGACTCAACTAACTAGCATCTATATTCAAAAATTGAGTCTCATGGTAGCAGTTAACTTGGTGGGTCCGTCGTCAACCAAAAATATTTTTAAATTTGATTCAAACCGTTCAGTTTCAGTTATTTTTGATCTGAAACACCTGATTAAACATTGGCTTAGTCAAACGGCAGCTAGTTCGTCCAAACAACAATATGATAAACTATAGTGGCTGAGGAAACAATTGAATCATGTTAAAAATACCAAAGCACTGCGTACTGGACCGCAACAAAAATTAGCTCAACTTGGTATAAAAGTGTTGTCTAAAAGGACAAAAAGATAAAAAAAATAGATAAAATTCTCATTGCGTCTTTGTCTTTGCGAGTCTTCTCACCCTGAAATGTTTCTTGGCACGTACAGCCGAATGACCATGATCAGCATGGCTGTCTCGCAATCACGGAGGCGTTTCCGCAATCGCCTACTTGGTCTTCTTCAAAGCGTATCGGGATGCTGTCAAGCGGATTTACTCAACGGGACGGAAAACCAAAGTGCACACTAGTTCGATCGGCTCGCACGAATCCAAAAATTCAGTGACTTTTTCAAGTGTCAAAAGAAGTGTTTGAGAGTTGATATAAATTTGAAGCTTTCTATCCTCTGGTCTCTAGCCTGACAAACACAAGCATTGGAGCACATTTGCTAAGACAACATGAAGAATAGGACTAGCAGACCAACACAACACGATAAAAAGGATAAATAGGATAAAAGTATTGTCGCCAAAAAACTCTTCTCATTCCGCCTTTGTCTTTGCGAGTCTTCTCACGCTGACCGCCGTCGAGATGATCTTTGGCAGCATTCCAGTTGTTCTCATCGTTTGCTCACTAATGCTTCCTTCGGTACCGTACAACCGTGAAATGACCTCGATCAGCGGTGATCCTCTGCGTGAACTTATGAGAACTTGTGAGGACCAAGTCGTTCAAAAAACTATTCAGTTTTGTTTTTAAAGATTGGTCTAACAGACCAAAACTAGTCTTTGAATTTCGTTAAAAAGCTCGTTAAAAAGGTTCTTAAACTGGCATCTCAACGATATTCTCCAAAGAGGTCGGATGCTTGACTAACTAAACTGCTAAGCTAATATTTCTACAGTACAAGTTAAAGAAACACAAAAAATTCCAAAAATTAAATTGTTTTCTCACCTCTTTGCTACCAAATTCATAATAATCGATAGCTAACTATCGCTCAAAAATGAACAAATTTCTGGTAAAGCAGACAGACCGATCTTCAAGATAGACTCATATTCTACGATTGGGCAAAATTTTGATGTTATTGACGACAAAAAATTTTGAAACCATAATATATCTAAGCAGGGTCTTTGAATGCGTGTGGACCGGGAAGACGCGTTGAATGATTTCTCTACAACTGGAGCAAAAGAGCAAAAATTGCGATCTATTTACAGGCTCAGCGCAGCTCAATCGCACGTACAATGCCAAAAAATATGTTCAACGATTTTTCAAAATGAATCGATGCTTTGCACGTGGCCCAGAATGTTGAATGCAAAAATTGATGATATTTTTAATTTGAATTGAACTTAATTTGAATTTAATTGAACTTGAACAGAATTTCAACTGAAGTATAAATTGAACTGATAAAACAAAAATTAACTCGATAGAGAGTAGTAAACTGAACCATTGTGGAAAACAAGATCGATGGATGTTGACAATTTCAAACTTCTCTGATGAGAAAATTGAGGAAAAAAGTGTACGTGCACTGCAACCATCATTATTTCATGAAAAAAACAAAAATTAATGTTTTGCGCTTATCGATGAACGATTTCGCGTAATTGATCTCAAGTGAAACCACCAAAAAAGATAATTGTGACGTAACTACAAGCTATAAAAATTGGTTTAAGAAAAGCTACTGGAGCTGCTGCAGATCACAAAGAAGAATTTGAGCAGATGAACTAATGGAGTTTGCTATAAAGTATCAAGGTGACATTACTTCTCCAAACAGGTCTGTTTGATAAAGACCGTAACTTTCCGTAACGTTATAGGTAATCAATGCTTGAATTGAACATCAAGATTGAAAAACAGATAAATTGATAATTTTGAAAGCTAGATTCACTCACAATCAAGGTAAGCAGTAGATTCTTATCAAAAGTCCAGATGCCAAAAATTGTGATCAATTTAGAGTACAACATCAATCGTCACGTACGTACATCAATCACACGTACGAGACCAAAAATACTACCAAACGTTCAACGATTTTTCAAAATGAATCGAAACTTTTCACGTGGTCATGCTAGGGTCAATAATGATAGACGCAAAAATTGATGAGATTTATAATTTAAACTATTTATAGACATTAACACACGTTAGAAGCCAGGTTGACTGCGAAATGACTGCACCAATTTATGTCTTCTAAATAACAAAAATATCTGAAATCACACTCTCAGGATACGTGTTGACCGGCAAAGCCGCGTTGAACGATTTTTCAAAGAATGGACGGTTCATAACAAAAATTGCAACCAGCTGTTTAGTGGTAAAAGCGCAGTGTGAGGACATGTTCAAAGGGGTCTATTGGTACTGTATATAGTAAATCCTTGGTGGCAAAAAATTCTTTTCTAACCTTTTCCGCATAGAATCGTGGCCAAAAAGTTTGTTAGTAGAAAAAAAAGTTGAAACGTAACTCAAGTAGCTCAACTTAAAAATAAAACCCGACATGCCATAGAGAAAAAACAAAACAATTGTGGCAAATGCAGTTTATGAAACCCTGGTGGCAAAAATTTCTGGATACGTGTTTTGAAATTTGAAAAGCCGCGTTTAACGATTTTTCAAAATATCGTTCAATTTAAAAATTGCAACGAACTGTTTAGAAGCTCAGCGCAGTGTGAGGACACGTTTGAAGAGGTCTATTCGTATTGCATTTAGTTTAAACGCAACCTTGGTTCTGTCTGAAAAGAAACGAAACCAAGACGAAAAATTGAACTACTTTAAGAATCCTACTATAAAAAGAATACGTTTCAATTTCAAGAGGTAAAAGAGAACAATCCATCTATTCACCGCAAAAATTAATACCGAGTGTTTGAACTATTCACAGAATTGCCTAGATTAAGATCAAAAAACAAAAACTCGCATGAGAGATAAAAGAGAAGGTGATTTCTATTTTGGCGTAATCGCACGTTTGATGCTGCAAATAACTGAAAACATAATCTTACATAACAATAACATAACATAACAAACAAACAAACAAATAAGAAAACATAACAAACAAATGAAAAAGTGTCGACCGGGAAAGCCGCTGAACAATTTTTCAAAATTAATGGAGATTTAATGACAAAAATTCCAATCTATTTAGAGGCTGTGTGAGGACATGTTTGAAGAGGTCTATTCAACAGAGCAAAAATGTTGCTCATTCTCAGAAGATTTCGTGGTCTTGGTCGTGGGTTCACGTGGTCTTGCTAGGACCAGGAATGTTGAACGCAAAAATTGATGAGATTTATAGTTTGGACTGCTTATAGGACATTAGCACTCGTTTGATGCCACAAATATCTCAAAGCACATCTCAAAGCACCCTCGCTGGATACGTATCGACCGGGAAGAGGCTCAGCGCAGTGTGAGGACATGTTTTAAAAAATGTTGCTTATTCTCAGCAGATTTATTAGTTCACGTTTAATAGTTCTTGCTAGACACAAGATGAACCGAATCCAAAAATTTATGAGATTTATAATTTGAAGTGTTTGTAGACATACCAAAACACCTTAAAACATAAACGACGATAAAATGCGAAATGACTGGATTTAGATTGTAGGATCACTCGCATCCTTAATCCCATAAAAAGAGAGAAGATTAGTGAAAAATGGAAAGCAAACAAGTAATGGACTTAGCTCGAGTTGCAAATTTCCTCTCCAAACGATCAGAATTTCCAAAAATGTCAAAACAACCTTGGAGCCAAGTTGTGAAGTAACATCGTTAACTAACAATTGATTGAAACGGTGATCGCGTGAACTTAAATTGCGCATCCTCTGCGCATCTAGAAAATAAGCTTACCTTAACACCGATCACGTTACGATCACGACCAAATAAACGTGTAAAGAATGGAAAGATGGTTTTTTGCGCGGCTAAATTCTAGCAAATAACGTTTGCAGACCACATGCAGCTTGCAACGAAGCGTCTACATGAGTCTCCAACGCCGCCGATAAGCGAATATTCCCAAAATAGATTCAAAGTTGATGTACAAAAATTATAAAATTTGAATTTCTTTCAAAAATTCGAAGACCCTTACGCTGGCATCTCAACGATTCTCTCCAAAGAGGCCGGATGCTTGATCTGCTAACTAAACTTTGCTATGAAAATATTTTCACGGTACAAGGTAGCGCGGAGACGTAAACCCCAAAAATTTAAACCGTACTGAAGGTGTTTTCATTGTTTTTTAGGTTCCAATAGTGATCTTGAGTAAAACCACCAAAATAAAAAAAGATAAAATTGTTTTTTTAAATTTTGTTTACGCAAAGCTACTCGGTCCGAACGCACATTTGGATTTCTCTATGCAGGTCTTGAAGAAGAATTTGAGCAGATAAACTAATAAAGTTGAAGTTCAAAGACCCTTAAACTGTCATCTCCAAAGAGGCCGCATGCTTGATTTCCTAACTAAACTTTGCTAAGAAAATATTTTTACATAACAAGGTAGAGCGGCCGAGATTCCAAATATTAATTTGTTTTCTCACGTCTCTGCTACCAAATTGACTGCTACGTCACAATTCAATAATTCATATTCACTTGAAAATCCACAATCAGCCGTTTGGCAAAATTTAAACCGTTCAAAGATTCACGGTAATGGCTAGCGAACAGAAATGAATAAAGAAATAAAGATAAAAGTGATGCAAAAAACCCCTACAACATTTTATTTACGCGAAGCTACTCGGTCTGAACGCCCATTTGGATTTCTCTATGCAGGTCTGGAAGAAGAATTTGAGCAGATAAACTGATCAAGATGTTATGAGGACACAAGCTGACATTACTGCTGACATTACTACGTTAATCAGGAGTGAAAAAAACAAATAAATTGATTGTCTTGCTTCATGTTACTTCAAGCACAACCTGTGTGGCAGTTTAGGGTAGCAACTGGGTGGTTGACAAGTTGACAACAAAAAACAAAAAAACATGTTATAGTTGCAGCGTGATGCTAAAAACGCAGCTTTACTCAAAAGATTCATGATCCAAAAATGTCATCTTAGCATTTCAGGCCGAGCTCACTTCTTTGGTGTGAGTTGGTTATTTACCAAATATATTTTTACATTTGATTCAAACCGCTATCTGCAATATTTTTCCTGATTAAACGTTGGTTTAGCCAAACGGCAGCTAGTTAGTCCACTATGATAAACTATCGTGGCTAAGGGAATCAATTGAATCAAAATACCTTTGTACTACGTACTGGAGACCTAAAAAGGAAAAAGATGTACGTGCACCGCAACGAGTTACGTCACAGCTCAGCAAAAATTGAAACCGTACGATTGAGTTTAGCGTTGCTGTAAGCAATAATCACAATCGAACTTCTGCTTTAGCCAACAGGCCGAGCTTTAAGATAGACTCAATTTCTACGATTGAACTCAGACGTTGATACTGACTTATACTTTCAAAAATGAATAACCTTGTGGGAGAACCAAATTTTGAGACTTCAATCTAAAGATTTCCCTGATGTCTTCAAAAATTGAATTGTGAGGACACCCATCACTTTCTGGGTCCACACATGAAACACAGAAAAATCTACAAACGAACAAACCGGTTCTTTCAGAAAAACGTTTGTAATTAACGTTTTGAGCAACAATTGACAACAAAATAGAGACAAGGAATCAACAAAGAAACGATTGAATTCTGTTTTTATCAAATCTTTGCTAGCTCGTCATGGTAACAAGTTGAAAAGACCGACCCTCGGACTCCTGACACTTCCAAAAATGTGCTTGATTGTTTCAACAAAATACGAATCATTTCTCATTTCTACGATCGACGTTAACCCAGACCTGCATTGGCAAAAATGATTAACCCTATGGTGGAACCCAATTCTAACCATGTAGAGCAGACTCCCAAGAGCAGGCTCTTTCGACCAAAAAGTAGAAACCTGTATTTACATGCCCTCATAAAAAATTGACTGAATTGCGAAGTTGACTGACATCACTTTCTAGTTCTACTGTTCACAACTGCAAAAATCAAGGCAAAGTGTGAAGAACTGATAATTGCAGCTTGTTGCAAGCAGACGACGAAAATTTGATCTCTGATTAATACCCTGATTAAACGTTGGTTTAGCCAAATGGCAGTCAGTTAGTGCCAACGCCATCATGATAACTACGACAAAAAAATTAAACTACTTTTAGAAACCATCCTACAACCAATCCAAAAGAAAAATTGAACACGAGACTTCTTGTTAAAGAGATAGACGAGAACAAAACATCTATTTCGGCATGAACTCATTGATGCCAAAAAATAAATATAGTTCTCGTGATCTCGCTAGGGTCAAGCGTATTGGTTGGAAAAAGAACTATTTGCCTGCGTTAAGGTAAAAAATAACAAGACTTGCAAAGAGAACGAATTCGGAATAAATGCAAAATTGGTGCCAAAGTTGTCTGAGATCATATATTCTGGATACGTATCGACAGGAAAAGATGCGTTGACCAATTTTTCAAAAACTGGGCCGTCAATGGCAAAAATTGTTGTTAGGTAGTGACATTCGAATGTCATACTTGATGTTCGGTCCCGACACGATCAACCTGCGGTGATGCTCACACAGAGTATCATTAGGCCGATGTCGATTGGCGAGCAGCTAATCGACCTGTGTTTCGTAATACCTGATTGTTAATGTTATTGTTTGTTACGAGTTTTACTGTTGTAAATACAGGACTGTAAGGACATGTTTGAAAAGTTTTATTCAACAGTGACAAAATATCATTCTGCATTCACTCATTCTCGGCATCCCGTGGTCTTGCCAAGCACGTTGAATGCAAAAATTGATAAAAAGAGATTTATAATTTGCACTGTTTATGGACATATGTACACCTACATCATTGCCAAAAAACTTAAGACGATCATTGTGATAATTGGAAAGCAAACAAGTAATGGACTTAGCTCAAGTTGCAAATTTCCTCTCCAAACAACCACAACGCCAGAAGTTGAGATACAAGGATTTCTCCAAAGTTTTTCTTGGAAAAAAATATTATTTTGAGGTTAGTTCAGTTGTTACGTCGTGGCACGTGTGAGGATTCAAAAAATTAAAGCTAAATCTTAATTCTCTATTTAGAACTCTCATCTTGCTGAACCCAACCACTGCTTGACGGATTACTGGATTCTTCCTTGCATTCCCGGTTGATTAAACGACAGCGACTTGATCTGTTAGTGCAACCCCCGTGTTCGACTTTGTTTTTTGGCGAAAATGCTCTTTGAAAACAACGATTATTTTATTGAGCTCAAATCAGACGTCGAATCCAAAAATTGATGAGATTTATAATTTGAAGTGTTTGTAGACATAGCTACACGAATACCAAAACACCTTAAAAACGACAATAAACTGCGAGATAACTGGATTTAGTTTGTAGAAAAATCTCGCAAAAATATCTCAACAATTTGCAGCCATCAAAAATAAGAACATGTTGTAGATGAATTGAATCACAGACTGTCTGTCTTTTTTCTCTCTCTTGTGATTCCTCACAAACACATATTTCAAACATTTAGAAATCAAATTAAATGCCGTTTAAAAGTCGTGATTGAAATGTTTGAAATCGTGATTAATTGAAAAGTCGTGAAACCAAAAATTAAAAATTTCAAAATTTCCTTGTCTGTGTCTTGCGACTCAAAAATTTCAAACATTCAGAAATTTCATTGCATAGCATAGCAGTGTCATTCAAACGTTCTGTCCGCAACAATCAACGCCGTCGATAGTCGATGTAGCGCTCTTTCGTGAAACTTACTTAATGAGACCAATCGAACGCCCAAAACTAGTGATGGAAATAGTGATTCATTTGCGTTCACTTACTGTTCGCAGATCGAAGCAGCAAGTTAGCTGCACTAAACAGTTATACTAAACACTGGCAGTTGCGAATTTCAAAAATACTTTAAGCTGGCGCCATAATGGGAAACTGTGCGGAACTCGCAAAAAAAAGCGCCCGATAATCACTAAATCTGCGCGCCTGGTAAAACCCTCAGTTGTTTTATAAAAGATATGAAACGCGTTCGGCTGAAAGTGGCGAAAACTTTGATGTCATAACAACAAGGCTGCAAAAAATACAAAAATAGAAAAACGAATTGTTATGCTAATTTGCAAAACTCAAAAAAAAAAAGGTGATAACTTATATCGCATTTTACTGCACGCTCGAACAAAAAATCTACAATATTTCTTGTTTGTTCATCTTTATGAATCACTATAAACAGAACACAGATTTAAAAAGAGAATGAAAGATTTTTGCGCAGATAAGAAACAACCGACCTTTGTGTTGTTATCTGTGAAACGCCACAGTTGAGCTTCTCAATAATCGTGATTTCCTAGGAGTTTTTTTAACTGTCATCTTCTGTAAACTATCCAAAATGATCAATACGGTTTGGTTCCAAAACCGCAGAAAACCTCGGACAAGCGGCCTTAACAATTGTACAAATTGCAAGCCCCATGTTCAAAAATGTTTTGACTATCGAATTTCAAGTAAAATCGTCATTTTGCACTTTAATTTGCTTATTCAATTTCAGGCTGGAAGTTGAAGTTGCAAAGTGATGCCATAAGCAACTTGAAATACCAAAGTGTGGAGGATTAAAAATTGCATTCATTAGTAAACAACGCTTTAATTCTCGGTTAGTTCATGAAAACTAATTATTTGGCTGATATTTAATTAAAGTGTTTTCATTAAAAAGAAAAGTTCAAAAATTGTAGTATTTGATAGTGGACGTGTATACTGAACAAAAAAGAATAAATTCATTGAAGTTTTGCAATTCATGGCATCAAAGCAGCTTTTCCTTAAGACCATAACCTCTTGATAATACCGCGGAATACTTGGTTCATTTAAAATTGAACGTCCTTCCAGATCGAGTGAATCTCAAGTGCTTGTTTTGAGTTTAAGGCAACACTTGTTTGGATAGTAGATTTGTCAACGAACGATCACAAAAATACAATCTGACTTACAAATCCACACACACACACACAAACTTACCACCACTAGCAACTAACAAAAATCGTGATGTGACTTTAAATTTTGAAAATTTTGGAGAAAATTTGGTCTATTTCCGAAAATGTCAAAATAACATTCGAGCCAAGTTGTGAAGTGACATTGTTAACCAACAATTGATTGAAACGGTGATCCTCTAAGCATCTAGAAAATGAGCTTGCCTTAACACCGATCACGTTACGATCAAGACCAAATAAACGTGTAAAGAATGGAAAGATGATTTTTTGCTTCGTACTTTGTAAGCGGCTAAATTCTAAATTCTAAATTAACGTTTGCATTTGATCACAGTCCCAAGTCGTTCAAAAAACTATTCAGATTTGTTTTTAAAGATTGGACTAACAGACCAAAACTAGTCCGGAAGACTCAAGCACAGCTTGAGTCTGCTAGGATTATTTTTCTATGAACAAAAAACACTTAAGCAACACAGATGGCAAGGAGTGGTATACGAAATACAAAAAAAGACATTTGTTTAATTAACTTTTCTTCAACGTTTAATTCAATTAACATTACAAATTAATTGCCTGAATGGACAATCTAAGCCACGGGACACTAAGAGCCTCCATGGAGATTCTGGGCCCCGTCGGACAATCTGACAAATTGTCGGACAAATTGTCTTGTTTTGTGTTACACAACATAACTTGTGTGGTAAGTTGCCTGAGCCGATGCTTTTTCATTTCGTATTGGAGTAGAACGTAATCAAATGAAGTGGGTGAGCGCGCAACAAAAATACACTTTTATCATAGCAGCTTGATCGAAACCAGGAAAAATGCTAAAAAAAAGAGGTTATTATTGCGGTAGATTATTGCGAAACACCTTGGTAAAAAACCGTATTTTAATTTAACTTCTTTGAGCATTCCTATGACCTTTCAACTTTCCTGTGTCCATATCATCTTAACAGTGGCTTCGCAATACAAAAATACACGTTCTTAAGGGATATCTAATATGATGGCATGGGAAATCAGACCAAGTATGAGAGGACGAGAACAAAGAAAAGGAACGATCAAATTCTCATTTTGTCGATATTTTGTAGACCTGGCCAAATCGAGAGGCAAACTGCTTTGTGATAGAAAATAAGGCAATCTAATTGTGCAATCAAATAGATTGCAATGTTAATTTACTCAAGACTTTTTAGATTACTTAAAGTAATTGGAAGAGAGACTACTGTTCAAAAATACTCCTATAAATGACGGCAGCGTTAATCATACGGTTATCGTTCGTGTTGTAGTACGGGTTGTAGTAAAATGGTTATTTGGGTTGTTTTGACTTGTCGTGTTTGCGTTACACATAACACGTTTGCTCTGAGCGGAAATAGTACGTTTTTGATGAGAAAAAATCTGCCATTCTTGATTGAAATTCACGTCATAGGAACGGCTTGAAAGTGCTTGAAAATCTTGCTTAGACACTCCATGATCTTACTATAACCTGATTTTTTTGGAATGATCAAAAACTTACCAGATAAATGTAAGATTACTGTCTCAATTACTTTAGCAATGCGGAGCAAAAAACCTTCTAAAAACCTTCAAAAACCGGCGTTTTGTCTATTGATCTATGACCAGAATCTGTAAAATTACTATTACATTGTCTTGCTTTTAACTCGACAAAAACTTCAATTGAACAGTGATGAATAATCACTCGAATCTGTAAAATTACATTTAAAAAATTGTTTTAAAAATATATATGAAACAGAAAAAATGTCCAAAAATGTCCAGTTTGTTTCGCGACTTAAGTTTGGAAAAAGTTGGTCACTAAAAGTTGACTAGACATCAATTGTCAAAAACTTACACATTGAGGAAAGAAGGGTCTAATGGGTCTGTGCTCTTAGGCTACCAGAAAAGCTGTTGTCGGGAGCTGCAGGAGAGAGAGAAGAAGAAGACCGACCATTGACCAATCACGCTTGTATGCAGGTCTCATAGGGCAATCTTATTTTATAAGCTGAACGTTAATTAATGAAACTTATATATTCATATATATCCTTAATGAAACTTCCTTAATGAATCAAAACATCTCAAACACTTCTTAATTCCTCCATCAACAGTAGCATATCAAATTCGAATATTTTAGAATTTGGGTTTCACAGGAATGTCGAGCAGAGATGCTGAAGCGCAAGGCTACTTACAAGAGCTTGCGGCGCTTTACAGCTGTTACAGATAAAAAAATCGTTATTTAAAAAATATTTCAACGAAATAAAATTAGATTGAAGGCTCCTCAAATTTGATGTCACCGTAACTGTGAAAAGGATCTAACCGCTCACGGTTAAGAGTTTAGACTGAAAATTGAAAAACAAAAACGGTTTAAAATAATAACGGTAAAAACCCAACCGAACTGGGACCGAACCCGGAACCGAAACGGAACCGGAACCGAACATCTCTGGTGCTAATTACCAAAACAAAAATGAAGGTTACTTTTTATTTTAACGTTCAAGCTCATCACGTTCAAGCTTTGCCGATCAAAAAATCTTTTTTTTAATATTCTTAACAAATAAAATATGATTGAAGGAAGGGAGGATAAAATCTACACGATACCGTTTTAAGAATTTTCTACAAAATTGCTTTGGCTCAAATAGCAAATAAAAAACCGCAAACTTGAGTCAGTGTTAACCTGTTTACTTGATTTTTGAAAGTCTCAAAATTTAGCTTGCTTGCATGCTGAAAATTTGCAGGCTCCTAAAGCAGCAAAATCAGAAAACACGTGCAACCCACTGCAAAAAAAAATGAATGCGAAAGTTTTCGGCATTCGGCAGCGAATCCACAAATAGAAAGGTGCTTTTTTGAATAGTTGCCGAACAGTTGTTCACCTAAAATGTAAAAAAAAAACAAAAATTAATATTATTATTTTCAAAAATTGTGGTTGAACGGAATTGGCTGAGCAAAAAATTATTGAAAAACTGAAAAAAAATTCTGATTTGTTGTGGTCGGCCTGGTGGTTGTGGCCTAGTGCTCGGCGAAACAACGTCCAAAAATGACCGCTTTTCATTCTCTGGCGTTAGTTAGGGACACATGCCCAGAATGTGAAGAATGCAATGTCCTAACGGCAACAACTAAAAACTACCTATTATTCGTTGCACCTAGGAGAAACTGTCAGTTGAACGATATGTTCAAAGGTTAACAACGTCATTTAGGTTCAGACTTTTTCAACACAAGTGAACCTTGCTTGTCTTTTTAACAGTCCTAGTTGATTTCTATTCAAAGGAAATTACTGTTATTCTAGTTGTTTTGGAGATTATTTACAAAAAAATACTTGTTGTAAGCACGTGAAAAGCAAGAAATAGCAAGACAATATTAGTTCAGATTACAAAATATGGATTAGCCCCTCAAGCATCTTTCTGCCTAAACGGCCTAGTCAAATAAATGGAAATCGAAACCCACAAAAATTAAAAAAAGCGCTAAGCTAACTTACGATGTGACTCGGCTCTCAACTTGGGTAAAAAATAACCTTTAACTAGAAGCATCTAATTAATTTCACGCAGTACCAACCCTACAATTGTTTGCTAAACTATCGTTAAACGGTACAGTTGAGGTTAGCATGCTACTTTCAGTTGCTGCTTAAGTACTATAAACTAGCTGTTTAAAGCTATGTGTAATAAAAGTGACAAATAATGAATTGAATCTTAGAACTCCCAAAGAAGAAGATCTTCAAGAAAAACCTTGAAAAAATGTGATTAAATCCATTTTGTATCAATGTGTTGTGTTAACATCATTATTCGTAATTTTTATTTTAAGAAGAAAAATAATTTTTTTGGTTAATCCGCTTACAAGGGAGTATCGCAGCATGTACCCCTCAGATTAGAACGAATATTTCCACAGACATTGCTCACCAGGTGTTTCTGAATCTATGAAAATAGCAACTGCTGATGCGCAAAAAAGACACGCGTCGCTCAAGTTTGAAAGTGAATAAACATCAAGCAGCCAAGGAAAGCAAACAAGTAATGGAGCTGCGTTTCAAGAATGCATGGATGGCCGATTTGTATTCATAGAATTACGATTTGAGTTTCAGTTTGTTGGTCTCAATTAACTTGCATCTAAATTCAAAAATTGAGTTTCGTCGTAGCAATTAACTTGGTGGGTTAGTCGTCAAACAAAAAAAATTTAAAATTTGATTCAACCAGTTACCTGCAAAAAATTTTTAATCTTAAATATGTATGTATGGGCAGAAAAATTACATAAATAATTTAGTTTGTAAGATGGTAGTTCCTATTAAAAGAAAAAAATAAGAAAAAAAATCGTGGACACTTTTTCCAGGCGGTGGAAAAGAGAAGTCGCACACTCTTTTGCGAGTGGTCGGTTTGCAGTCGCACGGTCGCGCGCGCGTAAGAGTCTCATGAAACATTTGCAACACCATGCGCGCGCGCTCGCTTTGCCGCAGCGGTGCGACGGTGTCTACTCCAGACGAACAGAGAAGTGAGCGCGCGCGCTTCAACACACGCGCGTGCCGCGTAGGGGATCCTGCATCTAGAATATTCGGATTGAGCTGGGATTTTGGATACTTTGAGATACAAGCCAAGGAAAACAAAATTTGTTAAACGAAATTTCAGCAATCGTGGTGGGAGCCCATGATGTCCTCGATTTTTTAAATAGACTACTTTTATGCCGCAATGAATTTCAGTATATCGGGTTTGGGGCTAGAGTCTATCAATGAAAAGCTCATTTCCGGTAAAAGTGTCTCCAATTTTTCTGAAATTTTATCCCTCCCCTTTTCGACCTTTCCCACCAAGATGGCGCTTACGGAATTTTTGTAGGACTGCTGAGTTATAAAAGTTAATGGGGAACCTACATTTATTGGAAAAATCAGTGGTCTCATTGCATTGGAGTGCGGCACATATGATCTGCATACGGTGCGACTTGGCCGTTATCTGGCTATTTCCAGCCGTTTCCAGCCGAGACTGTTTGTGGGACAATTTGGAGCACTTTGAGCGCAAACAGCACAAAATTTGAAGAAAATTTGACAAAAAACAGGCAAATCGAAATCAACACGTTATTTTGCCCGATTTTGGTCGATTTTCGGATTGAATCGCTGTAATTGAGCATCGTGCATGGCCAGATATACACGAGTAACACCTTGCGCTCGAGTTTGAATCGGTTAGAGGCGATACAGGGTCAGAGAACAGCACACCAAGACGGAATTTCGGTGACACACGAGCGCGTGAGTGAACTGACCGCTCATTTTGGCCAATTTGTGTCGATTTTCGATCTGAAACCCGTGTCACGCGCATCTTGCATGTGCGAAAATGCTCGGAGATCATTCTCCAAGCGATTAGAAGCCTATTTGAGCCACAAACAGAACCAAATCGATGAAATTTCGCTCAAATTCGACCAGATCGCTCATTTTTCGCTCAGAATCGCTCATTTTGGGCGAGGTGGTTCGATTTTCGAGCTGAAACCCGTGTCACATGCATCTGGCATGTGCAGAAATGAACGGAGATCATTCTCCAAGCGATTAGAAGGCTATCTGAGCCCAAAATTAGTCAAAAATTATGAAATTTCGGTGATGCTCGAGTGCGTGCGTGAAGAGTCATGAGTGCTCGCCCATTTTTGGTCGATTTCCGAGCTAAAACCCGTGTTACACGCATAATTCACGTGCGAAAACTCACGGAGAACATTCTCCAAGCGATTAGAAGCCAATTTAAGCCACAAAAAGAGCCAAAAATGATGAAATTTTGGTCAAATCCGAGCAGATACATGAGATTCGCTGATTTGGATGGATTTTGAGGACTCTTTCGGGTCTGTTGGCACTCAGTACATGTAAAATTGCTTTCGAAAACAGTTTACAAGCAACTTGCAACCAACTGGAAGCGAGTTTACAGTTCTTATACAACGTCGCGATATATGCTGCACTTCGCCCACCAATCAGCCATGTTCGAATAGCCGAATGGTACCGAGCGCTCTCCTCATCTGTCTGGCCAACAGATGAGTGGTTGGGTGTTCGATGCCTGCCGGAGTCTCTGCATTTCTTAATTCTTCGCCAAAAGGATTGAGAAGCGCAGGGTCTTCGGAGGACTGAAGGAGCAATAAAAATTGCTCAAATTTAGCGCGCGGGTAGTCAGCCACAAAAATAAGTTCATTTTTGACGTTTTGAGCTGTGGAGCGAGGCGAGCCGCGGAGCGGCGAGTACGCAAGCACGTTAAACCACAGGCACGTTTTAGCCCTGGAATCAGCCCAAAGCGAAGCTTTCTTTGTCACCCAGCACATCTCCAATGAGTTTAAAACGTATCCCATGTATAATTGAGCTTGGGCCCCCGCAAAAACCAGGGCTCGTAGAGCACTGGTTTTAAAATAGGAGAAAAATAGAAAGAAAAAATGATTATCGCTGTCAATGTTTTTGGCATTTTGCATTTGGCGTCAACAGTTTCTGAGTGCTAACTAAAGACTAAACCAAACAAAAAACCTTGTCTCAAAAAGATTGGCAGCCGGTCGCCTGAGCAAAAAATACCGTTTTTTTCACTGCTAAAATTGCAATCTAAACAACAAATTCACCAAATGAATTCGGAATTCAGACTTTTAAAGATTCCACTCATTCCCCTTGAAAACTACTGACTTATCATAACGAAACAACATCACGAGAGCCATGCAAAATTCATCAATTTGGTCATAAGACCATCTAATTAGTAGTTTGAAAAACAAGAGCAAAAACCTTCAAAAATTGATTTGTAAATTGACAAAAATCCGGTTCATAACTGAAAAAAAAATTATTATGTCAGCCTAGAATGATCCAAAGGTCCAAAACCAATGACATACTGTATGTTGGCTTTGTGAAGAGAAATCGAAAAGTAACTGGAAAGTGAACGTTCCTGGACAGTTGAAAATATGAAAACGCTCGCATCAAACAATGCGGCGGTCAGCTCCCTTAAAACAGCAACGGTCCTTAGGCTCGTTGGGAAAAGCAACAAACAACATGGAGCATTGCAACAAAAAAAGAGTTAGAAATGTTCAGGTGCAAAATTCCCCCAGATAGAACGTTTTGCTTTGAGAATGCAATTGATTCAGTAGTTAAAATAGTGGTGAACGAAAAAGCTAATATTCAACCAACGTTTGGAAGCTATTTGAGTAATGTAACCGATGCTCTCGAAACCGCAAATATTTGATTTTAAATAATTTGTTAACTTTCGAAATTGGCAAAAAAAGTCTTGATTCACCTTGCACGAATAGAGCAAAAATCCAAAATGAATGTTAAATCAGACGAAATGTAAACCAAAAAGTTCATCGATTTTACCTTAAATCTTTTTATCCATTAAAATATGTAACTGGCCTAGTCGTTGCGACTTATCTTATAATACCAGCTAATGAGCGTTCTGTAAGACAACGCGTTCTTAAGTTTTGCCTGATGGGGATGTTAACTCCCATCGGTTGGAGTATTTGAACAAAAATTTAATCCAACAACGGACTAGCACAGCATACTCCACGACCACACAGCACGACCCCGAAATCTAAAGTACATTTCATTTCACGTTGATCCGTTGCGCAGTGGAAATAGCACAAAAAAATTGGTGCCCGGAGCAAAAATTTAAAGAATTTTAATAACCTTGGAACTTATCATAGCAGTTAAAAACAGACGATGCAAAATGATTTTCTTTCAAAAATTACAAATTGCACCACAGCAGATTTAACAATTTGGTACACGGAACGTTTGTAAATCTCGCGTCAAACATCATTAAGCCACCACGTGTTGTTGACTCGAAAAAAAGTATAATCCACATCCATCCCGCAGATTTAAAGGAACTTTGCTTACATTGTTGCTTGGTGCGCTAAGCACTGTCAGGAGGAACTAAAACTATGCATTTCGAAGGGTTTGCACAAATTGTCCTTTCTTCATGGAAGTCACGGACAGAAAGTTAGAAGTAGAAGGAAGCAAAAATGTAATACAAGCAACTCAAGCACTTGGAATCAACAAAACATTAACAAAACATAAAAATATTGTGAACGGTGCCACGCAAAAGGCCAAACAATTCCTGAATTGACATTGGCGTTGCACAAGAATCAGCAATCAAAAATTCCTATTTTGTTTGTTCTTTACTCCAACTGTAATGTTCCACGGGAAACGGAACGAACTGCACACGGAAAACATTGAACACCGTATTTCGTATGAAGATACGTTTAATAGTGATTTCCAAAAAGTGATTTCTACTTCACAAGAATGTATGTTTTCAAGAAGAATGTTTTCAGGTCTTCCCGAAAATAAGAACAAAGTGTGGTACAAAGTGAGACCACAAATGCTTGGAAGAATGTAAGCCCAAAAATGGCTCTCAAAAACTGCAAGTAAATTTGAACAGTAGCAGAAGTCGTTTGTTTAAATCCGAAATATTTCAAAAAATGCATTGGGACGTTGAAAAATACGTTCAAAAAAATGGGTATGAACAACCGAAATCAAACAAAATCGGACAAAACAGCACCGGTTTAAGCATTCTACTGAGCTATACGTAGGTGGTTTCATTAAAATCAATTTAAGTTCCAAAAAATAATCCAAAAACAATTTCGAAGTCAACAATTGTCAACGTGATCAGTTCGTGATTAACCGCTTCACAATCATTTACAAGCCATTAAGGTATAATAATAGCAATAATATCACTAATAATAGCAAGTCTTTTAAAATCACAGGAAAAGTGTGGTCCATCTGAAATTTAGCCGTAAAACCGCAAAATCTTTGCAGATGACAGAAAGAAGACAGTAACAAGAAACGCAAACGGTTGTTCTTGCTGTCGACTGATTGAGATTGCAAGCTCTCAAAAATAAATTTTAAAAAATTGATATAATTACTCAGACTAGATGCTACAACATTGGTGATCGTTAGGAAACTGTAAGAGTTGTCATACCATACAATCCATTAAGAATAAAAATGTGGGCAGAAATCTGATTATAAACTAATGGAATAACCGAAACTCCAAAAATTAAACTTTTCTTTCTTTTTTTCCAATTCACTATCTGTGTTCCCTAGCTGAACAAATAATTTCAGCAAAATTAAAAAGAGAATAAGTTACTGTATAGATAAAACTGTTGGTGAACGATTCAAACGCTTCGGACCAAGAATTTGAGATATGACAAATGACAAATACAAGTGACAAACGCAAAAAATACCAACTAAACCGAGCATGTACTGACTGAGACTACTGCACTGACCAAAAAACCGACATTCCTCCAACGTTTTGGAGATCTCAGTAATAAGATAGAAGTGTAGAGAAAAAATCAATAAAAACAGCATTTATTTGACTAACAGTTTAGCTATGTGCAGCGACATACACAAATGGGAATAAGTTATGGAATAGCAAAAATAGATTAAAATTTATTGTTCAAAAGAAAAAAAGTTCGCGATTGCAGAAAAGACCCGAAATGTTAGACTTTTCCCCTCTATTAAGTTTCTTAAGCACTGCATTAGAGCAGCCAGTGCTTATCGGAAAAGTGTAGCAAGCACTATCGTATATTCCGTTCGCAGGAAACCGACTGAAGGAGCCTTCAGCTCTGTCTTCAAAAATTGTAGGAAACAAAGCAAGTAGAATCACGCTAGACCAGCTATTACTACGAAAGAAGTCTGATTTGTGCCTACTAACGTTTATCGTTCATCGGAGACCGAGAAGGGGACAAAAACAACCATGAAAGTGAAATCAATTCTCCTGAATTTTTGCGTCGAATTAAAATATCACTGGAATTTTGAGCTTTGCAGCGTTTGCCTGGTGATAAATCCAAAAATTTTGTTTTCTAAGATTGTCCATTCCGCTTGACTTCAAAAATTTCTCAGCAATGCTACAATAGAGAAAAGACATTACAACATCAACCTCAAGTAAGTCGAATTATCACTAAATTATCACTACTGCAGCGAAGCGAACATCGCAAATCTAAATTGACAAAAATTTTATTGTGGAATTTTGAAACGTTTCGCTCCAATTGTGTAGTTAAAAAGGATGTAAACAAAGAATACATTTTTTGGCTACCACTAATGAATGAACGAACACAATCAAAAATTCTGTTTCTGATGTAAACTTTGACAATTACGCGTTAATAAGTGACAACATCAAGTGCGACTACCGATTACACTCAAAAATGCCTCGAATACATAAATTGACTTTCTAATCTAAAATCTCTATATCTCTATAAAATATCTCTATAAAAAATAATCTAAAAAAAACCATTTATTTGACTACCTATGTGCAACCACAGCAATGTACAACGACATACACATTTAGGAATAAGTTATGGAATAGCAAAAATAGATTAAAATTTATTGTTCAAAAGAAAAGAACTGTATAGATATATATAGGTATTACTGTATAGATAAAACTGTTGGTGAACGATTCAAACGCTTCGGACCAAAAATTTGAGATATGACAAATGACAAATACAAATGTCAGCTTGGCGGCGGTGCTGATCGTCGTCTCCAGAGGTCAATCCTCGGTGATTGCGGTCGGTCGCTCTGTGTACCGTGTAGATTGTCGGCGGCCGTTGATGGTTGTGACAGAGGGGCGGCGGTTGTTGACAGATTGGTGAAAGCGGAGGAAGAATGTAAATGTAAATTTAGGCAATTACGCGTAAATACGTGACAACATCAAGTGCGTCTACCGATTATGCCTCAAAAATGCCTCGAATACATTAATTGACTTTTGATTAGTTTGAAAACCATTACTTATCGAGCACACAGATCTTCTGGAAAGAGTAAGCAAAACTGCATTTGACTGTTTGAGCTGAAAAATAACAAAAACGTGTTGAATCAAACGATACCATCAAAAATGATATTCTGATGTCGTTCACTGCAATCAAATACAAAAATCTCGATTCATCATTTCTTGTCCGTCACGAAGGTCAAACCGTTCAAAGGTGTCTTTCAAACAGAACACTGCTTTAATGTCATTTGTAAAGCTCGCGTTTACTGTACAATCGACTTTTAAAGAGCAGTTAATTACACAGCAACCTCCAAAAAATCCAAAAATGTTATTAGCTTTCATAGCTTTATTGATATTTGTAAACTTTTGCCTTTTGGACTTGGGCTTTCCTTCGACATTTCATCAATGCCAAAAGCGTTTTTTCTGGCATTGATTGAATAAATGACAACTGTACCATAGTCCAATTCAATTTCAAATTCAATCAAGTTCAAGGAACTGAAAAATAACAAACAAAGCGTTAAATCAAACTTAAGATGTTGAATCTTGAGACTCATGCTCAAAAAGCATGTAGTTAAGAAGTGTACAGTAGCACGCGAAATCACCAAAAACCCTGTTTGGCAAACAAAACTTTGCTTTATTGATATTTGCAAGGCTTTTGGACTTGGGCTTTCCTTTGGCATTTCATCTGGCATTGATTGAATAATTGACAACTGTACCATTGTCCAAAGTTTGCACTTAATATATGGATAACCGACGACTTACAAGCAGCCAAACCAAACTTTAAGCAAGCAAATAAATAAACATTGATATGGGTGGCAAAGTTAAGAATCCAAAAATTTTATTGTAAATTCAGCAAAGATACGTCAACTAACATAGTGTGCAGAGGTTAAACAGAAACCAAAGAACGAAGAAGTCAAGAACCCAAAAATTACAGAAAAAAAGAACCTTAAAAAAAAAGAAAAAAAGTAAGTAAAAAGAAAATTACAGAAAAAAAAGAAAGTCAAATTCCCAAAAATGTTGAAATTAAAAAATTATTATGAAATGTTATGAAACCAAAGTAGAGAACCGTCCGTTTTCTGTAATTCTAAGCCGGCCATAGACATGAGCTGATAGTCAATGACCTCCAAAGAAGACCGAAGAAAATAGAGTGTCGACGATAAGAGTTCACTATGGTAGAAGTTCTACGACTGTGTACCAAAAATAAATAAATTTCTGGTCTAATCTAATCTAATTTAGCGATTTTGTTGGATATTCTCAAAGGCCAGTCCATTCTACTCGCTATTAGAAATGAAAGGCATCTAAAGTTGCTATTGATCATGATAGAATTTATTGAACGACCAGACTTTTAGTAATGCTTTAAATGTCTAACTGTATGCAGTTTTGTTCATAGCATTTTCATGCAGGATTTGTACTTTGATGACGGCAAAAAAACAATCATTTGCGACGAAACATTGTATTTCAAAGTACTACACACTTCGGAGACTTGTTTGACAACAAAGTGCGCAAAATGAAAAAACTAATTTGAGGAAATGTAATGCTTTGCTAACGGTGATCTTTCTAAACATAAATAAAAATGTTTTATGAAAATATAAATAATTAGTTTAAGCTACTTGAACGAACGAATAGAATTGACGAATCCACGCCATCAACCAGCAAAAATGAAAAATGAAAGTACACCACACTTCGGAGACTTGAGGTCCATTTGTGCCGTGCTCAAAAAAGATCAACTGAAAGTAACGAATAGGTCACAAAAATTAATTTTCTCGAAGCAACCGCTTAAGCGAGTTGAAATTTTCTCACGTCTAAAGCTCTTTTTTACAGTAAGAAGGATTCTAAGCGAGTTGAAACGAAAACATTGGTAAAACTGTACGGAAACCCACAAAAAATGCAATTTTTTAAGTTCCAAAAATTTTCGATCATGAGTCATTCATGCGCTCTATCGTATTTCAAACCGCAGGAGACAGTTGAAAAGAAGACGCTACGCGCGATGGCGCAACACTGCAACACCATCTAGGGAGTGAGAGTACAGCGAAGAGCGAGAGAGGTCAGAGTTATGCAGAAATCGACAACAGGCAGCTGGCAACAGACAGACAGTTACGACAGCGGTGGCAGACGGTGCCGTCGTCCATTCTTCGCGCGTTTTTCAACACATTTGGCGCATTCGTCGTGCGGCGTGAATTCTCGCACACACGGCGCGTCAAAAAATGTGCATTGAAGTTGGTTATTTATCTTGAAAAATTCAGGTTTTCGTCAAATTCGGGTATCAGATCTCGTCCGTGACCCGCGATTTCCTTCCGTCGGCCTGTCGCAAGTGACTTCTTCATTTCAAAGTAAGTCAACGTCTTGGCTCTTTGACCTAAATACAATTTTAGTTAATATTTCCGTGTCAATGATGGTACGTTGCCGATCCTTCACCAATCTACCCAGGTGGTGAGTGCTCCTAAAAGCCAGACAGCATTATTGTAAGTTAGATCGTATTTCTCGAGACTCTTTGTTTTAGTGGACCCTCAGCGGTTGTTAGTTGCCTGAGCGCTGAATGCGATCATGCTGATCAATCAGTCATACAATGCTGTTTTTGTCCTAAACCTCTAAAAGCAGTGATTTCCAGGAAACGCGCATCGTGGCAGGAGACAATCTTCTCGGTCTCCCAATTGAAACCAGAACTCATTTGATAAGAATGCATTTTTGAGGCTCCAAACAATGAGTTTTTTGTTGGCAACTCGTCCATTGATCACGTGGGCGGTTTCCTGGTCGGCGCTTCGGACATAATGGATGCAATAGAAAATGCTAGCAAGGGTAGGGAAGCTAATTGGCTCTCATACCTTTCAGTAGGTTGCTGTACATATTCGAAATGAAACAAAATTAAAGAGGTATGACGTTTCAATCAATTAAAAAACATCTAATTACAATTTAATAGATAATCACCGAGGAGATACACCATTGGGTGGTTCCATTCATGAACCCCGAACTGACACCGCAGCAATAATGCGCAATGGAACAGATATGGTATTCTTGGAGTCCAGCGTTGTACTTTCAAAATCAAATTCAAAATCAAGGTAACGTCTTTACAAACCAAATAATTTGTTTGATAATTGTTTATTTAGGCGAATATTACTTCACGATCATGGATAGAGTCCCATACTCGCTGATTTTGAGGTTTGCGAAACGATGAATGACGTTTCAACCATGATCGAACTTGGGAAACGAAGAGAAGTTCTGTGGAAGGTTGTGGGCGATGAGACGAGCAAGAGCAAGAACAACGTTGTCTTCGTACCGCATAGTGACGATTCTAATGGAATTGATCACATTTGACTGCAACTTCGAAACTAAGGACGTTTCTTTCCAGCAATTCGTTACTCGATCCAGAAAAACGATTGCAGTAACGCAGACAATTATGCACAGCTGTACCCGACTTGGGTACAGCTGTCCCTATCCCTATCCCTATCCTATAGGTATTCCTGATTTCCAAAATGTTTCTGTATCATGAAAATTAAAATAAATTAAATTAATTTCTGCGACTGTTTATGGAAGCTAAAGAAATTTGCGAGAATGAGAAAGAGCTCAAAACAGAGACGAAAAATAGCGTCGAAGCTGGTGCTCGCTGCAGACCTTATCCAGTTCAATCGCAATTGCAAAGAGGTAATGGCAGATACAGTTGCCCTCTTTGAACTCTTCTAACCATCGCACATAATGAATCTGTTACAGCAATTAAAAGAACGTCTTGAAAATCAATTCTTGCGTTGCCAGAGTTGCTCGAACCGCGAGAAATGAGAATGAATTCAAAATTTCAAAATAAAGACTAGAAAAGATTGTCAACTTCCAGCTAGATAGCAGCAAGAATGTCCAGTAAAACTGTGAGTTGACATAGTCAGTGATCTTTCTTATGTCAAAATCAAACACTACTTGATGCAGCAAAAGGGGAGTTCCATTCTGGTCATCTCTGAAATGGAAATGTTACCTTCGAAAAGGTACAAATATCAACAAGATTCTTGTGGTAAAGACTGGAAAGGCAGAGAAATGAGCGTCACAGCCATTAAACTAAATTAAACGGATTCATGCCAAAAATGATTATAAAACGTTTAAAAAAGCAAATTAGTCACTATTAATATGTAGTCAATGTCAATGATTTCCAATAGAGACCCAATAGAACAGAGTGTCAATGATAAAAGTCAACAATGGTAGGAGTTCTCCAAGAGTGTGCAAAAAATAAGTAGAAAACGCAAATTGTTTGGTTTTGGAGTGATCTGTGGCAAAAAAGTATTCAGAGATTTAAGAAATCAGAGTGTTACGTTTTTACTAGAAATACTGAATTTATTTTGCCGCCGGATTAAGCCACAGAACGCGGTAGAAAGCTGCCACACAAAAAAAGAAAGAATAGAACCTAAAATTATGTGTTTAAAACAAGTTATTTGTGGCGAAATTGTGTAGGACGACTACACGACTATACTTGATGCGAGTCAGATGTACACTCACAAATAACTTGTTTTAAACACATAATTTTAGGTTCTATTCTTTCTTTTTTTGTGTGGCAGCTTTCTACCGCGTTCTGTGGCTTAATCCGGCGGCAAAATAAATTCAGTATTTCTAGTAAAAACGTAACACTCTGATTTCTTAAATCTCTGAATACTTTTTTGCCACAGATCACTCCAAAACCAAACAATTTGCGTTTTCTACTTATTTTTTGCACACTCTTGGAGAACTCCTACCATTGTTGACTTTTATCATTGACACTCTGTTCTATTGGGTCTCTATTGGAAATCATTGACATTGACTACATATTAATAGTGACTAATTTGCTTTTTTAAACGTTTTATAATCATTTTTGGCATGAATCCGTTTAATTTAGTTTAATGGCTGTGACGCTCATTTCTCTGCCTTTCCAGTCTTTACCACAAGAATCTTGTTGATATTTGTACCTTTTCGAAGGTAACATTTCCATTTCAGAGATGACCAGAATGGAACTCCCCTTTTGCTGCATCAAGTAGTGTTTGATTTTGACATAAGAAAGATCACTGACTATGTCAACTCACAGTTTTACTGGACATTCTTGCTGCTATCTAGCTGGAAGTTGACAATCTTTTCTAGTCTTTATTTTGAAATTTTGAATTCATTCTCATTTCTCGCGGTTCGAGCAACTCTGGCAACGCAAGAATTGATTTTCAAGACGTTCTTTTAATTGCTGTAACAGATTCATTATGTGCGATGGTTAGAAGAGTTCAAAGAGGGCAACTGTATCTGCCATTACCTCTTTGCAATTGCGATTGAACTGGATAAGGTCTGCAGCGAGCACCAGCTTCGACGCTATTTTTCGTCTCTGTTTTGAGCTCTTTCTCATTCTCGCAAATTTCTTTAGCTTCCCATAAACAGTCGCAGAAATTAATTTAATTTATTTTAATTTTCATGATACAGAAACATTTTGGAAATCAGGAATACCTATAGGATAGGGATAGGGATAGGGACAGCTGTACCCAAGTCGGGTACAGCTGTGCATAATTGTCTGCGTTACTGCAATCGTTTTTCTGGATCGAGTAACGAATTGCTGGAAAGAAACGTCCTTAGTTTCGAAGTTGCAGTCAAATGTGATCAATTCCATTAGAATCGTCACTATGCGGTACGAAGACAACGTTGTTCTTGCTCTTGCTCGTCTCATCGCCCACAACCTTCCACAGAACTTCTCTTCGTTTCCCAAGTTCGATCATGGTTGAAACGTCATTCATCGTTTCGCAAACCTCAAAATCAGCGAGTATGGGACTCTATCCATGATCGTGAAGTAATATTCGCCTAAATAAACAATTATCAAACAAATTATTTGGTTTGTAAAGACGTTACCTTGATTTTGAATTTGATTTTGAAAAGTACAACGCTGGACTCCAAGAATACCATATCTGTTCCATTGCGCATTATTGCTGCGGTGTCAGTTCGGGGTTCATGAATGGAACCA
>MQUG01000430.1:0-40638 GCA_007213375.1 Steinernema feltiae | reverse complement strand
TTCTCACGATGACCAACGCTGTAGCGTAGGTGAGGGCTGCGCTGATGAGTACCGTTTGTGCCGGCCAGCAATGTAAATTGAAGACTCGTTCCAAGCAGGCTAGGCAGGTGATCGTTTTGCAATGGTCGAGTGCTGGACAGGACCTCGTTGTCACTTCTGTTGCTGCCATGTTCTTGTTCTGGGTTTTGACCGTTGCTTGGAACGCGTGGATTGTTAAGTGCGCTGGCAGATGGATGATTTCGTCCTTGAGCGGTTGCTTCCTCAACACGCAATGTTGTTGAATGCAGATCTCCAATGTTCGCGCGTTCGTTTGGGACACTCTGATGTGGTCGTCGCCGCATGAGATGTTGACTTCCGGCTTGAGTTCCATTTCTGTGAAGTTCCGGGGGTTCTCGTTGTCGAGGATGTCTTCAATGTTCTGTTCCTCGTCTCTTGGCGTTCCAACTTGATCTATTTGAATCGCTTTTTGTTCGAGTGTCGTGGTTTTGTTTGTAGATGGCGGCCGTGGGTCTTCATTGTTTCCTGTCTTGACTGGTTTCAGCATGGCAATGCCCACGTTGTCGTTTGCGCAGTCCTTTGGCGATGTGCACTCTTCTAAGATTTGATATCGCTTTTCGATCGCTTGTTCTTGTCTTGTCGGCTCGTTGTGCTGGGTCTTCTTCGCGTGGTTGTTGTCGTTTTTCTTCGCCCAGGCTGGGTGTTGTGCCGTTTGTGTGACTGGTTGTTCGATCGTCATTGTGTGAGTCCGTAGTGGCCAAGTTGTGGTTTCTTCGCTGTGGTTCCTTGGTCTTGCGAGCTGTCGAGCGATTCCATACGCATATATTGTGCATTCTCTTGGTGATCTGCATTTCTTCAATAGTTGTTGTAGTGTCGTTAGTGACTTCCCTTGGTAGCTTGGTTCTTGAGGGTTGTCTGGTACTGCGCAAGCGCTGCCGAGTAGCATGCAGATTGCCAT
Organism: Steinernema feltiae; assembly: GCA_007213375.1. NCBI lineage: Eukaryota > Metazoa > Nematoda > Chromadorea > Rhabditida > Steinernematidae > Steinernema > Steinernema feltiae. Next base: position 39,683 of record MQUG01000430.1, on the reverse strand, counting down.
GATTGATAAGTACCAGGATAATGGCTTCCATGTCTTGGGAATGCGTAGGTAGCTCTGGTTTGTCAAGATCGTGTTCGTTGCTGTGAGGCATTCTTCGGGGACTTCGTCTTCTTCGTCGTCCTGTTCATTGCTCACATATTTCAGTGGCTTCCGTTTGCGGAGGTTGTATTTGTGGGCCTTCTTTGCGTTCGAAGTCTTTTCTGGTGGACCGGTTTTGTCGCTTTGGTCTTCGTCTGCTTTGGTGTTCTCCTCCGGTGGGTTTGTTATTTGTTCTTCTTCTTCTTCGGCTCCCGTTATTTCCAGTGGGATGAGGAGGTTGATCGGACGTTTGCGAATGTTGCCGTTGGGCGTCCTTAGGGAGACTTCTCGTGTTTCGCCTGCTGAGTTCCGATGGAGTTGAGTTATTCGGCCTAATTTCCATTGGTTTCTGGGTTGAACTCCTTCCATCAGCATTACGATCGCTCCTACTTTCGGTAGATAGGTCGAGGTTCGTTTGCTCCTGTTCATGTCTCGTCGGTGCTGCTCTCTTAACGAGGTCAGGTACATTTCGTGCCATATTTTCCAGAAGTTTTCGACGATTTCTACCGTAGAGCTGAGTGCCTTGATCGTTTGTAAGCGTGTTCTGAGTGCTAGTCGTTCTTCTGGTGACCAGTACGTGTCTTCTTCATCCATCAGGTTTCCGAATGGGTGGGTTACCGTGATGTTCTTCTGTATGAAGTCGATTGGTCGAAGGATGGTGTCTTGTGACCATTCTCCGTCTTGGTAGGTGAGTGGTCGGGAGTTCATTACTCCTTCGATTTCCGTGAGTACTGTGATCAGTTCTTCGAGTGAGAGACTTTTTCTTCCCATTGACTTCTTGAGTGCCTTCTTCCCGGATCCAATGAGTCGTTCGTAGGCGCCTCCTTGCCATGGGGCGTACGGTGTTATGTAGGTGAAGACGATTTCATGTTCATTCATGAAGTTGACCATTTCGTTTTCTTGGCTGAGTTTCTGTATCGCTGAGTTGAGGATTGTATCTCCTAGTCGGAAGATTGGGGAATTGTCGCAGATGATGCGTTTTGGAGTTCCTCTCCTGGCGAAAACTCGTCTCCATGCTTGTATGAAGGCTGCCGTGGTCATGTTGGTGACAACTTCCAAGTGCACTAGGCGTGTGACCATGCAAGTAACGATCATACCGTAGGCTTTCTTGGATTCCTTGCTTTCCTTGATTGCGAGAGGGCCGAAGTAGTCGAGGCCGCAATTCTCGAACGGAGTTGTTTGTGTCACCCGGTGTTTTGGTAGGTCCGTTGCCATTGGATATCGATATGGGTGATTGTTTTCCTTCTGGCACGGAATGCATCGTCTGATCACAGCTTTGACTTGCTGTCTGAGTTGTGGTATCCAGTAATTTCTTCTTACGTTGGCTACCGTATGCGCGGTCGGGACGTGGTAGTTCGTCGTTTTCGTTTGTTCGTGACCGGCTTGGATGATCCATTTAGCGAGATCTGTTCGTGGGTGGATCAGGATGGGATTTTTGGTTTCTTCTGGTAATTGGCTTTGATTCAGTCGTCCAAAGCACCGGAGGATTCCCATCTTGTCTCTCTGGACGTTGAGTTGAGGGTCGCGTTGTTTGTTGTCGCTTGCCAGATACTGGTTCTGATGCCATCTGATTAGCAACGTTTTTCCTCTCTTCGTTGGGGATTCGTCGCTTCCAATTTCTGGTATTGCGTTGTAGATGGCTTCTCTGCGTTTCTCTTGGAGGGCTTGAGTGAACCTTTGTAGGGCTTGACAAACTTTTGCTGCCACTCTGATGGCTTTCTTGAAGTTGTTGTATCGACTCCACTCGAACGGCTCGCTTGGAATTTGCGTGGTGGCCACGGAGACTGTCGCGACTTGAGTGGTTGGTTCTTCTTGCGTTTCGTTAAGCGAGAATAAGTCTGCGTTCCATTGGTCTTCCAGATTGTGGATTATCTGTGGTCCTGTCAACCAGTTGGATGCTGGCAGTTCGCTGGGATGAAGTCCTCTTGTTCCAAGATCCGCTGGGTTTTCTGCCGTGTTGATGTAGCCTACTTGTAGTGGCAGATTCATTCCGTTGAGGGTGTCGCTTATCAAGAAAATTTCCTTCTTTCTTCGGTCGACGTAACTACTGTAGTCTTGGTCGCGGTGTGAGTTTCTTAGCCATCCTAGTGCGGGTTTGCTGTCGGAAAGGATGAACCCTTGAGCGATTTGGATTTTCATATGGATTGCCTTCCATACTGACAGTGTCAGTCTTGCTCCAAGCACAATTGCGTTGAGTTCGAGTTTCGGCATCGTTGCTTTTGACTTGATTGGTGTCAATCGTGATTTTGCGAAGATCAATCTTGATTCGCCTTTGGAGCTTATGTACACCGCTGCCGCTATAGCTTCTTCGCTGGCGTCGGTGAAGGTGATGATTTTGATGTTTCCCTTATTGTTGATCTTCCGCGGAATCAGCAGTTTCAGATTTTTGATGGGGTTGATGATGTCGTTCCATCGTTCTTCGTCTTCTACTTTGAGTGGCTCATCCCAGTCGTAATTGAGAGTCCATATTCGTCGGACTTCCGACTTGGCTTTCAATAGTAGCGGTACGATCAGTCCTAAGGGGTCGAAGATCGATGCGAGTTGTTGAGTGGTCGTTCTTTTCGTCGTCATGTCCACTTTCGGGATTGTTGTGGTGAGTTCGAAGTGATCCGTTGACGCATTCCACGGGATTCCTAGAACCTTTTGGAGCGTTTCGTTTGCTCGATCTTCTTCGGGGATCTCTTCGTCTAGTGTGCTGTTGTTGGTCTGGAAGCAGCGTAGATTCATGTTTAGTTGACGATAGATCTCCTTGGTTTCTTTGTATGCGTTCTGCGCTTCTGTGAAGTTGTCAAAGGATAAGACGACGTTGTCGACGTACGTGTTTTCTTGTACGGTTGTTGATAATGGTGACGGATGTTGCTTCAGATGGAACTGTATTGTTGCTCCTAGGAGGAATGGTGAAGCGTTTACTCCGAAGTTCACTCTTCTGTAGCGCATAGTGATCAGGTTTCCAGGCATTGGCGGTTTTGTCCAGTCTTTCAGCCATAGGAATCTTGTCGCATCCTTTTGATCTTCTTGTAGTCGCACTTGCAGGAACGCTTTTTCTACGTCGGCAATGAGCGTGTAGTCTCCCAATCGAAATCGTAGCATGATTTCATGTAGTGCTGGGAGTATCGTCGGTCCTTGGAATAGTACATCGTTTAAGGAGAGGCCTCCTTTGAACTTGGCGCTTGCGTCGAAGACCACTCTTGTCTTCGTGGTTGTCTTTCCCGGGGTGAAGACTGGATGGTGCGGCAGGTAGTGGAGCACTCGTCCTTCTTCGCACTTGTGAGGATCCTTGACGATCTCAATGATTGAGTTTTGAAGTTGCTCTTGGAAAATTGTGTCGATTTCCACCAGCGCTGGTCTGTTTTTGGCGTGTAGACTTTTCCAAATGACCCGAAGGCGTTGGTACGCGATCACGTAGTTGTCCGGGAGGTTCATGTAGTTTGATCTCCAAGGAAATCTGACGTAGTATCCATCTGGCCGTTTCTCGATGTTCCGTTCGAAGTTTTCCAGTACTTTCGCATTCTCTTCCGCTTTTTCGTCTTTGACTGGTCCAAGGAATTCTTCGCTTCCCGTTCCTTCCAATTCCCAATATTTTTGGATTGTGTCGTCCGGAATTGCTACTGCGTTGCAAGTGACTTCAGTGATTCCTCGGTTTGTTGTTTCCCGCTGAGAAGGTATCCGAATACGCTTGGGATTGCTTTCAGTCCTGACGGGAGTTGGAGTATCGGCTTTGATTCGTCTATGATCGCCCATAGATAGTCGATTCCAATGAGGAGTTGTGGTTTGATCAATTCCGGGTGTTCCGCGTAGGGTCCAGTGACGTTCAGTTGGTTGTCGATGATAAACTGCTGGTCTTTCGCGTGGAGAATGGCTTTTGGTACCGGTTGGATCATGTTCTTATGGGAAACTGCTTGGATGTCGATTGTCTGTCCTGAGGACGTGATGAGGGTTGCTTCGGCTATCTTGCAGTCCATTTGTGTCGGTTTGATCTGGCCAAATGGTTGTATGTTGATGGTGCGGTTCTCCAGCTCCGCTAGTTTGTGTTGCTTGGCAAATTCTTCGCTGATGAAGGAACCTTGTGATCCTGTGTCAAGTAGGAAGGTTACTGGTTGCGTCTTTTTGTTCTTCCCAATGGAGATCGCTGCGGTTCCCAGTAGGAGTACTGTTTGGTTAGACGTCTCCTTGAGTGCGTTTACCGCTGTCCCGTGCTTCTCCTTCGTCTTCATGGTTTCTTGTTGTTTGCACAGGGCCGGGTGATGTGCTCCCTTGCAATTGCTGCAGTTGTACGGCGATGTGCATTCTGGGAGGATGTGGTTATTTGACCCGCATTTCAAGCACAGTTTCTTTGCCAGAAATTGTCGACGTCGTTCTTCAGTTGTTTCGTACTTAGTGCAGTAGCGGGTTGTGTGGGATGTTTCGTCACAACAATGGCACGGTTTCGATGGTTTGTTGTATTTCGGTTTCCCATCTGAGGACGGTTGTTTGTTCGCCGTTGGTTTGTTGAACTTCTTGATTTGGCGATCCGTCTTGTCGGATTTTTTCCAGCTTGTTTGGTTGTCTTGCTTGTCGGATTGCTTCCATTTCTTCTGGCGATCCGGCTTATCCTTCGTTTTCCACGTAGTTGGTTTGTCTGATTGCTGCTGCACGTGGTATTGATGGACTGTGGGTTTGTCCATCCTAGAGTTCAGCTGTTTTTCCTCTTCCAGTTGGTATAGCAGCTCCTTGAGGAGTTCGTCGCATGTTGTAATCCGTCCTCGTATCTCCTCACGAGCGATTCTTCTCTGGATATTCTCCGGGAACTTCTTGCGCACTATGTCCATAACGATGGGAGTGTCTAATGCGATTCCATACGCCTTGAGTTGGTCTGTGACGGCTGATACTTCGTCGTACAACCGGAGGAATGCGTCGTGGTCCTCGTTTCTGACTGACATCTGCTGAAGCCGCTGGTTAAGCTGTCGTACGATTTCCGTGTCGTTTCCAAAGCGGGTTTTCAGTCTTGTGATTATCAGCGGGTAGTCTGTTGGGAGACCTTGGTAGGCGTTCGTTAGATACTTCGCATCTCCTACTAGGCAGTCGGACAAATATTGGTACCTCAGGAAGTCGTTCAGTTGAGGGTTCAGGTGGACCATTTGTTCAAACTGTATCCAAAACTTCTTGAAGTGCCATGGGTTTCGTTGAACGTTGGTAGTTTCGCTGGTCGGAGGTTGAACGTATTCTGGCTGAATTGTGGCAGCTGCTGGTAGGGTTGTTGTTGCTGAAGAGGTTGATGCCACTGTAGTTGTGGTTGGATAGGTTGCTGTTGTGGTAGCTGCGGCTGTTGGGTAGGTTGATACAGCTGTGAAGTCGGTAGTTGCTGCTGTTGATGTAGCTGCGATTGTTGAGTAGGTTGAAACAGCTGTGAAGTCGGTAGTTGCTGCTGTTGATGTAGCTGCGATTGTTGAATAGGTTGATACAGCTGTGACGTCGGTAGTTGCAGCTGTTGGGTAGGTTGTGGCAGCTGTGAAGTCGTTAATTGTTGCTGTTGAAGTAGCTGCGATTGTTGAGTAGTTTGCTGCAGCTGTGAAGGCGGTAGTTGCTGCTGTTGGGTAGGTTGTGGCAGCTGTGAAGTCGTTAGTTGCTGCTGTTGAAGTAGCTGCGATTGTTGAGTAGTTTGCTGCAGCTGTGAAGGCGGTAGTTGCTGCTGTTGGGTAGGTTGTGGCAGCTGTGAAGTCGTTAATTGTTGCTGTTGAAGTAGCTGCGATTGTTGAGTAGTTTGCTGCAGCTGTGAAGGCGGTAGTTGCTGCTGTTGGGTAGGTTGTGGCAGCTGTGAAGTCGTTAGTTGCTGCTGTTGAAGTAGCTGCGATTGTTGAGTAGTTTGCTGCAGCTGTGAAGGCGGTAGCTGCTGCTGTTGAAGTAGCTGCGATTGTTGAGTAGTTTGCTGCAGCTGTGAAGGCGGTAGTTGCTGCTGTTGGGTAGGTTGTGGCAGCTGTGAAGTCGTTAGTTGCTGCTGTTGAAGTAGCTGCGATTGTTGAGTAGTTTGCTGCAGCTGTGAAGGCGGTAGCTGCTGCTGTTGAAGTAGCTGCGATTGTTGAGTAGTTTGCTGCAGCTGTGAAGGCGGTAGTTGCTGCTGTTGGGTAGGTTGTGGCAGCTGTGAAGTCGTTAGTTGCTGCTGTTGAAGTAGCTGCGATTGTTGAGTAGTTTGCTGCAGCTGTGAAGGCGGTAGCTGCTGCTGTTGAAGTAGCTGCGATTGTTGAGTAGTTTGCTGCAGCTGTGAAGGCGGTAGTTGCTGCTGTTGGGTAGGTTGTGGCAGCTGTGAAGTCGTTAGTTGCTGCTGTTGAAGTAGCTGCGATTGTTGAGTAGTTTGCTGCAGCTGTGAAGGCGGTAGTTGCTGCTGTTGGGTAGTTTGCTGCAGCTGTGAAGGCGGTAGTTGCTGCTGTTGGGTAGTTTGCTGCAGTTGTGAAGTCGTTGTCGATGAGTGTGCGTTAGCTGCGAGAACAGGTGTTGTCGTTGTTGTGGTTACGGTAGTCGTTTGAGTAGGAGTTGCCGTCGATGGGTTTCCTGTAGCATTTTGAATGGGTGCTGTGGTTGACATCGCGGAGTGCGTGGTTGTAGTCGTCGGGAGTGGATAAGTCGTAAAGAGTCCTTGGTTTCCTGATCCAATTGTGAACGTTGCGTTGAGATCGGGAGGTGTTGGTGGCACGCTCGACGGACGTGATCTGACTCCTGATCGGCCGCTTGGAGATGTAACGTTTGCCGCCGAGTGCGGTCGGCCGATGTTGTGTTGCTGGAGTTTGTCCTTGTACGATTCCTGTGCTTCTTGGGCTTCAATTTCCTCGAGTCGTTTGTCGAACTTTGCTTCCAGTTGTTGCAGCTTGGTGATTTCGGTTTCGCCATTGCTTCTGTAGAGAGTAATTTCGTCGATTTCTTTGTTCGCTTCCGTCGTTGACAGACTGGCGAATTGGTCATTGAGTTGGTCAACCTTCTCTTCAACATCCTGGATGAGAGTTCGAATAGTCGCGATGTCGTTGTTGAATTCTCTTCTCTTCCTAGTGATGTACGGGTGTAAGTCTGCAAACTTATCTGAGAATTGAAGAGGTTTGTTTGCGCTCAGTTGGAGTCGCTTCCGTTCGTTGTTGGCTGCCGTGACGGCGTTGGTGACCGCTCTCTTTGCCGCACTTAGAGACATTGCTTCTTGAGGTGTTGATCCGCTTGTCGTTGCTGGCGTTGGGCGGTTGATGTTGTCGTCAGAAGTCGCTGACGAGAGTTGCTGTCGCGCTGAGTTCAGACGCGAAGCAGGAGGTTGCTCTGCTGACTGCAAGAGCTGTTCGTTGTCAGGAATAGCTGACGGGAGTTGCTGTCGCGCTGAGTTCAGACGCTAGGCAGGAGGTTGCTCTGCTGACTGCAAGAGCTGTTCGTTGTCAGGAATAGCTGACGGGAGTTGCTGTCGCGCTGAGTTCAGACGCTAGGCAAAGGGTTGCTCTGCTGACTGCAAGAGCTGTTCGTTGTCAGAAGTTGCTGACTGGAGACTGAGTCGACCGTTCGCTGGGTTCGATGTTAGATCGACTGACGTTTGTTCGATTGTGAGCGCCTGCTGTACTGCCGAGGCTTATTCTCTTGATCGATGCCTGTCTGAGATTGATGTGCGCAGATGCCGGCTTCGTGGTTGTAAATGCGCGGCTGCTCTTGTGGTCTTCTCTCCGTCTGGTTGTAAAGTCTTGATTGATGCGGGATTTGTGCCGCCCGATGGTTTGTTGGTCGTCGCGAGGTCGTAAATCTTCAAAGGTCACTTGACTTCTGTGGCCTTGCGCCTCTTGTTTTGCTGCTCCTTTGGGATTAATCTATCCTTGCTCGGATACTGTAGTTTTGTTGAATATCCTGGAGTTTGTGTAGATTGGTCAAATCTGGATTTCTAGTAATACAGACGGATTGACTAGATCCGTGTTGAAGTTGTGAATGCAGACGGATTGACTAGATCCGTGTTGAAGTTGTAAATACAGACGGATTGACTAGATCCGTGTTGAAGTGGTGAATACCGACGGATTGACTAGATCCGTGTTGAAGTGGTGAATACAGACGGGTTGACGAAATCCGTGTTGAAGTGGTGAATACAGACGGGTTGACGAAATCCGTGTTGAAGTTGTGTAGTCAGTCGCTTGGGTGTTCTGTGGTCGGCTCTGCCACGCGGGATTTGGCTTCCAATTAGGCTCGATGCACCATGTCGTGGATCAGCAGGTTGAGGATGAGCTCGCCGTAGAGCGCGACCGGTGAGGTGTGAAAGGTCAAGTAATTAAGGGTCAGTTTATTGGAGAGAGAAATAATACACGGTAGACACACACATTAAACAATACAATACAATTAGACGGGAGCGTCCGGCCTTAGGCGGTGGCGGCGGGCTCCTCCCTCGAGGGGAGGAGCTCCGTTCCCGGACATTACATGTATGTAAAAAATGAAAATTCGCGTTTGAATACATGAATTGTAGTCATTGTTGCAATTTGATAGAATACACAACAAAAACAGGCAATCTCCCTGACATAAATTAACCAAACCAAGAATGTCTTCGATGATAGTGAACCCAAAAATCATTATTTTGCTTGTTACGTTTTATATCTAATGACGTTAGTCGCTAAAAAATTGCACATTTGAAAATTGAAGATAGTTTCAGTTCTCTTCACACAAAACTGCGAGATTTTCATTTTTACACTTTCTGGTGTGATCTTTACCACTTCCATCTGATATTTATGCAACACTGTCACGGCCACGTCACCTACGATCAATGCATTCGGTCGATGACGGGCGATCTTCTTCAAAACGCGTATGTTGCTTTAATCTTAATCTTAATTTCACGACTTTTTTTTAGCAAAAATAACGTCGAATCTAACCGACAAGCAAAATGAAGAAATGAAATGAAAATGAAAGTCGAATTCCAACAAATTTCGAGCTCTTAGCTACACTAGCGACAAGTTATCTGTGTAACAAAACTTTTAAAAGGCTAAATCAATTACTTAATCACTAAAACAACATGATTTCAATAAAATGTTCGTTTTTCTCATCCTTGCCATTGTTGGAATGGCAGCAGCCCGAGGGCGCGGTTGGGGGGCGTGAACTACCCGCCGCCGTAAGGAAACGTTTTATTGTTTATGTACAAAAATGCAATGAACTGATTACCATTGGTCTCAAAGGGATTTTTGTCATGATAGTCATGTTTACTTGAATATATATATATATATGAATACAGCATCAAAAATATTATTACATGTGTTGATTGATGAGTGAGTAGTGGTAATGGTCTTGTAATTAACAAAAATTCAAATTGCACGTTTGTAAATGAATCATTCACATTTGTTGTGACAACTCGGCATTCAAAAACTAACATTTGATAAGATTAACGTTTGGATAAATGGAATTTAGTTGTAATTTAACAGTTTGATCACACAACAATAGAGGTAACCTCCCATCACCTGACAAAAATTAACCAAACCAAGAATGTCTTCGATGAAAGAGGTTTGCTGAAAGGTTTTACCAAACATCAGTGAAACAGTTTTAGTTTTACCAGATAGCTGCCAATAGATTAAAATGAATAGCCCAACAGAGAGAATAAATGCTAAGAGTGACCAGTCTATTGCCAAAAATTATGCTTTAGCCGTGACGTGACATATTTTCATATTCCGCTCCAAAAATGCTTTAATATTTGTTTCTTTGCCCAAAAATAACATATACAAGCCTAGTGCGTCTCTGCTAGCACGAAATTCAAGTTCTCTGCGGTTAAATTGCGGTTAAATTCGTTGAAAAATCTAACTGCAAATGAGCCAAACTCATTTATTCCTAGGCCAAAATAGCTTTCTTGTCTCTCCGAAATTTTCACGTGCTCCAATACATTCGAATATGCAAACCATAGCGACAAAAATTTAAGAAAAAATTGACAATTTTCTTCAAAGCAATAAGCGGGTGTGTTGGTGATGTTGGTACATCACATGCACGCAACAAAAATCTTGCACATCTTGCATACACGTCAGCATAAAAATAACTTTGCCAATAGACATTTGCCTCAGGCTATGCCGGTAAAGCCTTTTAAGGACAATTTTTAAATACCTTTATGGAGACCGAAAAGTTGAATTTTTGAAATGCTTAGTGAACTATGGGGGAGCGCATCAAGATGAATACGCATTTTACGCTTCAAGCAAGTATGGATTTTGCGAGATGTCCACTATACAAGATTACTTTGTAAATACCTAATGAAACAGAATTTTATTTTTGAGCTTTAAAACCTTTATCGAATTTGTTTAAAATTAAATTTAGTTGAATTTTGATTGAATTTAGCGATGAGAGATGTTTTAGAGGGAAAAAAATCATTTCAGAGTGTTAGTCAAACTTAAACTCCCAAAAACTTTTGCAACCTGAATGTCTAACGGTCGGTTAAAGTACCGCCTGATCGGCTAAAGCACACTAGTGCCGAAAAATCAACAAAAACAATTCATTGTTCATTGCATTAAGATACGTTTATTCAAAAATCAAAAACATATTGACTGCATTTACCTATTCATTCAGTACGGTAATCTCAGCTTTCTTGAAGATGAACCTCGGTGTGCTTCAGGTGCATGCTCGAATGCGATTTACGAATTTTTATTTACGAAAGATTTACGATTTACGAAGAAATTCTAAATTAAAAACACAAATTTAAAAAAAAAGTTTACCTGCTCGGCCTAATAGCAGTATGCGTGCTGGGCTATTACACATCCAGCAATTTTTTTAACTTTGGCACTGAATGGTACGTGAAATGAAGCATCCGTTTTGTGAACAAATTCGCGTTCATCTCAAAGTTCGAATTTTCAACAAAAAAAAGGTCATCCAGAGGTCGCTTCAACGATCATATCACTGTCATGAGCCCAAAAAATCATTATTTTGCTTTTTACGTTTTATTTCGAATGACGTTAGTTGCCTAGCAACTAACGTTGGCCTTGGTCGTTTTCTTGATTGGGTACAAAACTTTGTAAAAGGCAATATATTAAAGAAAAAGCTATGAAAATGAATAAAGTTAGGCTACAATAAATCGACTGACTTTTGTTTACCGAGCAACAACCAATTGCTATAAATGCGTTAAACACACTCAAGCAACTCGAAAGTAAGATTGACTGTTTTGGTAAATTTTAAAACGTTGTTAGGTTCACAAAAATGGCCCAAAAACCGAAAGTCCCATTTAAAGTGAATAAATTAAAGTAAAACAGTTTTCACTTTTAGATTACTTGAACGTCTTGTGGCCAAACTGAGCAATGAATTCCGTGTTTTGAACATGGAGTGACGGAGTCTGACCTCCGCGCCTCCCATGTTGTACTGCAAACAGACGCGACCGATATAAAAGCGCGTGTTATTATCACTCGGGACCTTCGGACCCCGAGTGAGCATCGAAAAAAGTCGCCAGACTCTCCGCTCTCGGGTATCCAACACACATCAAAGGGAAACCCATCCTAGAGCCGCCGGAGGAATCTCTAATTCCTAACTATAGTTTGTACAAAAAATTGCACATGGCCGTCGAGGAAAATCCATCCGTTTGCAGTCGCGAACGAGCCACAAAAGTCGGTCAGTTTGCAAGAGTACAAGATCTGCGCACAACGGCGAAAGCATCGTCTCTGTGAAATTGTGGTTTTGTATATTCTGTTGGAAGGACGTAAAACTCAATATTTCGATCAGATGTAGCATTGATCTTTCCTCACAAAATCAAGGAAAGATCAACGTAGCAAATAGAGCAAAAAAAGCAATTAGATAGATTACATATACCAAAGCTCAATTAAACCACATCTACCGAAAATTTCTATATCAATTGAGTTGGTTGTAACTGTGCCTTAAACAACAACAAAGACTTTTAATTGTCCTTGTCGCTAAACGAGCGATTAACTGCGGTATTCAAGGCGCAATTGAGTGCACAGCGCTGCTCAAACATTTCTTTTAATTTTTTTGTTGTTGGAATTTTGAAAGATTGAGTCAAAAGAATGACATTTCGAGCCTGAAATTTGCTTGTCAGAACTACCTAATGTCACTGTCCCTTTAAAGCTTCCTCACTCCATTGACAAAAACGAAAAAAAAACATAGAAATTCTCTTACCAAAAATCCAAAATTGAAGATTTTTAATGCACAAAAATTAAAATTACATTTCGTTACCTCGAATTCAGTGAACAGAGTCTCGAAGAATTCCACCCCATTGCCAACTCCCCCTCCTGCAGCGCCAGGTCCACCGGAATGTTACCTGTGTAGACAAAAATAAAGTAAATTAAATTACATTTCGATTAGGCGTAAAAATGAGAAAAAACGTTTAAATTAAATGATTCCTCAGTCCAATGGCAAAAATAGAAATGTTCTTCTTGCAAATTTCGCCACAATTTTAAATGTTTGCTGTAATGAATAAATTCTGAGGCTACTGTAACTCTAGTAACAGAGTCATGGAAATTTTATTATAAAATTTTAGTTTTAGGCATATAGATCACATTCACCAAAACTGGTTTAGTTTGACCAAAAATTTAGAAACCAGTCTGTGCACTCCAACAGCAAAAATGTTACGATCTATTGTATCTTTTATATGTCCGCAAATCTCATGTTCAAATATTTGCTACTCTCGCTATGCTTCTCTTTTCTCGTTTTTTTCTACATTGACCTTGAAAGATGTTTTCTCGCAACCTGGCGATGTAGCCCAAACTGCCAACTTTGTAAATTTATTCAAAAATTAAACTACCAACTATCAGATTTGAGAAAGCAAAAAAACAAAAAAACGTTTAACATTAATTCTTTTCAAAAATAGTATTGAAATAGCAGTAAAATAAGTGTATAGTAAAATAAAGGAATAATAAAGTATAATGCAATCGTAGTGTCCTGCACTGTAAAACAAGTATGAACGTGTATATATATGATGAAGTTGCCAAAAAAGTAGATAACCAAAAAAAGGACACTTCGAAAGGTCGGATGTAGAATAACAAAAAATTGAACAAACCACCGACGCTGAAAAACCAAAATTTGTAAAGAAACAGCGCAACAGTGTTATCCTGTCTAAAAAGCAGCAGACTTTTTAAGAATGTAACATTTTTGGTTAGAATTCGCGCCTTTATTTTACTGTAATTTTAAGCTTTTAACTTTTAACTTTGAATACTGAACGCAAATTGCTAGCACTTTGCGATGGCTGTTCATATCGATCCAAAAGCAGTTGAAAACAATAGTTTGCCTATAAAGTTGTCAGCTAAGACGCTAATGCTTGGTGAACGAGCAAGCAAAAATAGTGGTTGATTGCAAGCCTAATGGGCTCGCAACGATGACCAAAAGAATGGAGGTTCACGATAGAACTTACAACACAGTATGAGTAAATTAAATTAGGAGAAATTAAAATTGAAGCAGACTTTCCTAAAATATTGCAAGGTTGGTGCACAAGATGCTGCAAAAAATGTTAACGAACGTACGCATAACGAACGAACAGTTAAATTATGACTTCATTGCAAATGATCAAGAAATGATAGAAAAGAACTTAATTGTTAATGTTGATAATTCTTTTCAAAAATCCAATTTCAAATCAATTTAAAATAAACTCGAGTACCTTGATGGATCTCAAGTAATTCGAGAAACTAATATTCTTTCTGAGCCAATAAAAGGGCGTAAGTAACGTGGTTTGTTCACAAATTATTGCGTTTTTAGTTCAGACTCTTGCGCTTCCTGTTCGTAAGACGTGATTTCAATAAAAGCGACAAAGCTATAGTTTTCAGCTTTTTGCAAAGTCAAGTCGACATTTCCAGAACAAATGTGCCCGGGCCCCAAAAATAACTATTCAATGCCTATGTATGTTTGCCAAGTTTCGTGTTGCAGGCTGGGAATAAAAAAGACCATAGTTCATACATAGTCCAAAATTGACAAAAAAAAGTTTTAGAATTTCGCATTTTGAAATATGGCCTAGTGATTGAATCTTCAAAAATGGTCTAATTGATGTTGCAATTTTGGTGAACTTCTGCATTTTTTCTAAAAAATTATTAAAATTTGAGGTATGGGATCAAATGCAATTATTGCATTGAATGAGGAGCAGAGGGGTGATCTCAACGCATACAAAAAAATAAAGATTTTTCAACAAACTTTATCTGTAACTGTAGCTTCAAGTCTTCAAATTGGCAAACTGTGCGGTCTCCATAAAAGTATTTAAAAATTATAATTAAATACTTGCCAGAGGCACATTTTATTGTGCAAAGTGTCCATTGGCAAAGTTGGTTTTTGCAAGTTGAAGATTATGTAAGATGTCCCACCAGTGCGCTTTACGTTCACCAGATAGCTGCGAATAGATTAAAATGTATAGCCCAACAAAGAATAAACGCTAAAAGTGACCAGCCTATTCCCAAAAAACTGTCAGCATTTCAAAATATTCCATTAGCGTTGCGCAGCTTAACAATTGCAATTCGACTGGTTCACTTTCAGGGTTTAATTCAAATGCTAAAGTTTTGTGAATACACTCAAAAATATGACTAAAACATTGTTTCGTTTTAAACATCGAAAATTTGAATTTATTACTTGAGCTAATAGTCACAGCATCACAAATTTGGTAAATGTTGCTTCAATTTGGAAACTAACTGTACACAACAGAACTGTACACGACTGTACATTGGCAAAAATTGAATTAAAATAAGGTTTCGTTTTAAACAACTAAAATTTGCTACAGAAGTCACTAGTCCCTAGCTTCACAAATCTGGAGCAAAAATCAAAACTCTGTTAATTGGCATGTTCTAATTTACATTCAATCAAAAAACGTTCTAAAATTAGGTTCAATCTTGTTGTTTTAAAAGAAATGCCAAAGGTTTCGGAATCCACTGACAAAAATTTAATAAAAAATGGTAAATTTTGCTTCAGATGCCACAAATGATGTTATATTCAATATGGTCTTTTTGATATGATGACAATGATTCTTGTGTGAAAATTTAAATCTAGAATTTAATGAACAGGGATTGAAAATCAAATTCGCCTCTTAACAGAAATTTAGAGTTCAATTAATTACTTTCTACTGGCTGCATTTTAGACCGGTCTAGCCAATCCAGGAACAAAAAACAGAGGAGCAATAAGACAGGCCAATTAGATCAAATTAGAACTTGAATTTTAATTGAATATTTAAACTGTCTAAAAACGCACAGTTACGCAAAATGATAACACTTCAAAAAATGGTGCTAAAACGTTAAAGTTCCGAGAGAATTGTGCAAACGAAAATATTTTTTATGCTTTTGCAATTAGCGTCCTTACCTTCATTTTGAGTGTTTGACTGTCGTAAACCAAAATGCCGCAAATTTAAACGTCTCTTCAACCAGCAATAACGACGGTAGAAAATCGTGGCGTTATTGAATGAAGGAAACTTTTACTGGATAGAAAACAAAAATTAAGAATAATTAAAAATTCCCAATCTGCAGAGCCAACTATAAATTCGTTGAATTGGATCGAAACTTGACAGCCAAAAATGCTTATAGTCCGTTTTTAAGACCTGAACGTCCGTCTTTCATCTGATTGAACTTCGGCCAAATTAATAACCTCTTTAAGAAATTGTTAACTTGTTTACAAAATTTGTACGAAATTTCAAACTTAAAATTACACAGTAGCAATAAAAAATGTTGGCAGACTCAAAAAAATTAAAATACTCTAGAGAGCAGGGTATATGTAGGAAAGTGGTGGTGAGATATGAGGCCAATCAACTAAAAGGACGAGACGTTCGAATACTCAAATCAAAAATGTTTCCGTTTTTGATACGTGTTTTGTTCAAATGACCAAATTGCTGAGTCACAACCCTTTTAGACGTCTTCTCTAGCCTTGTTTTTTGTGGAAATGTTGCATAGTATAGCATGAGATAGCAATTTTTTTACTATTCATTGGAGAAAGATACTTCGGGACTTTGACAATTGAAAGTAACGGATTTTTACTGCTTTGATGACCGAACAATAAAAAATTGAAATTGAAATTGAAAAAAATGAAAATAAAAATAATTAACTCAGCGGTCAGCAGTTGGTACAAAAAATTGCACATTCGATGCCGAGCCGAGTAGGTTCCTAAACAATGCAAACGCTCGATTTTCAAAACATCAAGATTGGAATTGAAAATTGGTTAGTTTCAGTGTCAGCAGCAATGTGAAATTTGATGCATTTTGATTCAATGAATCCAGCTCTAAGCATACAACCTGGGCCAATTTAACGAAATATATTCTCGAGATGACAGTTGCAAAGCTTCATTCTGTCTTTTCACACTTCTCAATTCTTTTCACACAAAACAGAAAACATACAAAAACTCGTTTTTGTGTGTTTTACCATGTAAAAAAACCCACAATAAAAACCCCAAAAAATGCGAAAAAAAAAAGAAAAAACCCATTTTTCCTGCGCATTGCAAACAAATTTTTTTACGCTTTGCGGTGTGACCTTTACCACTTCCATCTAATATTTATGCAACTCTGTGACGTCCACATCACCCACAATCAGTGCATCCGGTCGATGACGAGCGATCTTCTTCAAAACACGTAAGTTGCTGTAATCGTTCTTTCTTTGACGATTTTTTTTAGCAAAATTATCTACCGATCAGACGTTCGTGAAATTCAAAAAAGCTCTCGCTCGCTACTTTCAAAAATCGGCAAGCAAAATTACCTCTTTCCGAAGCGTCCAATCGACACGCGACGACGAGTAATTTGAATAATTAGAAAAGCTTTCAATCAGCTCAACACAATTTCAGTCCATTAATCAAAAACCAACAAAATGATGGTTGAGAATGGTCGTCGTACTCATCTTTGCCATTGTTGGAATGGCGATCGCGTGTGGCGATTTTTGGAAAGGGCTAGCAGCGGTTGTGGGCTGCGTGAATCACAACGAGCGGCGCCCAATAACCGCATCGATCGACGCTCCTCCATGAGGAACCCGACTCATGGAATGAGGCCATGGAGCTGGCCATCAGAAGGGAGAAGCTTCAGAAGCTTCCCGAGGACTTGATTGACGGACTGGCAGCAACAGCTGGAAGAACTGTCCAAGATCTTTACACTTAACTGTCAATTTTCCACAAAATGATTACTATTAGAATGTTAGAATTATCCTTTTGCGTTAAATTGTACATCAATCAAGACAAAATTATGACAGTTCGATTGATCGTTTCGCTCATCTTTGCCATTGTTGGAATGGCGATCGCTTTTCGCGATTTTTGGGAAGGGCGGTTGTGCGCGGCCTTGCCGTCTACTATCGGCAACTTTGCCGAACTGCAAGTCAATGGCCCGAGGGCGCCGTTGGGGTGTGAATCACGATCCGCCGCCGTTAAAGAACGTTTATGTTCTTGTTTATGTATGCATGAAATAGACAGTTTACATTTGGTTTCAGAGCGATAATTGACATGATTGTGTTTACCTGAATTAAAAATTGAAAACTCGCGTTTTCGTGACATTTGTTATTTTTTTGTAATAAAAAAAACTCATTAAATTATTGATGATTGATTACAGAATGCACGTTTGTTCATGAAAGATTACATTTGTTCTGTTGGTGTGACACCTAGGCCTTCAAAAACTGACAATTGCATTTGAATTGATTTTATTCATGGTTGTAATTTGATTGTTTGAAACACAACAAGACAGGTAATCTCACATCAACGGATAAAAATTAACGAAAAATCATTCCTAATACTTGTACTTATGGACCGCTGGATGTAAAATTTTTAAAGTTGAGTATGAAGCAAATCTAAGAAAAACAGCTCAGAATAGTTGTTCTGGTGACGTGGCAAAAATAATGCTTTATTCTGTGCCTGAAAACGAATTCGATAACGGTTTTTAAAGCAAATGACCCTGACAAAAAACCTGAACAAAAAATCCTACTTAGTTAGGCACGTCCGGCGCCCGCTTGTATAATGCATAGTGAACATCTCGCAAAATCCAAACTTGCGTAAACGCGTATTCACCTTGATGCGCTCTCCCAAACTTCACTAAGCGTTTCAAAAATTCAACTGTTCGGTCTCGTTGTAAACGTTGGATCGCTTTTACTACTTTGCTCCTATTTCAAAAATTGTACATGAGAATAATCCCTGTGATCCTTGTGACAATCAAAAACATAGGCATCGAATCAGATGGAATTATTGCATTGAATGAGGAGCAGAGGAGAGTGATATTGCATTCAAAAAAAAAAAAGATTTTTCCCACGAATTTTATGCACTATCTGTAAGTGTAGATTCAAATTTGCGTCCTCCTTCGTCGTACAAAAATCTTGGCATCCTTGTTGCATTGCATCTTCTAGACCAATTTGGGGTCGCGAGGAACGCTCATGCCATCAAAAACAGCCTAAAACAGCCTAGTAAGAACAGCCAAATTCCAAAAATTCCATTGCTGCGAGATCACTGAATTTCTAGTGAAAAACAGAGCGCATTCTACCAAAAATTTCATTGCAGCATCTTGGTGGGAAGAGTCAGTATTTTTTGGAGCCAAGTCACTGTCCCTTTAATTAGTCGTTTAATTTAATTATTTAAACGGCTGGTTAACTAACAAAAATTTAAAATTAAAATTTTTGTTCATAGGTTCTGCTGTGAGTGTGACAACTCGACGTTTAACAAGTGACAATTTTTATTTGGATACTTATTTTAGTCATTGTTGTAATTTGATAATTTGAATACACCTCAAGACAGGTAATCTTCACCAACCTTACAAAAATTAATGAAACCAAGAATGACTTTGATTTTAGAGGTTTTCTAAAGGACATGTTTGAAATGGTTGCCGAAACAAACAAAAAACGAGAATTTGAGCTTTTGAGCGCAGGTTTGGAAATGATGTGGTTCATTTCTTTTACCTGTACATATATCATTAATAAGACCAAACCAATCTTTCAAAAAATTAATCATGGACAATTTTTTACTCTGCCGTTTAAACTGCAGGTTGCAAGAAAAGCGAATGTTGTATGTTTAAAAATTAACTCTTAACAAACCAGTTCAAACCCAAAAATGTGACCCCCAACCGTTTAAACAAATTCCAAAGAAGCAATTATTTCTTTTCAACGTTAATCTATGTTATTTTAATATAGGTGGTAATCCTCACACCAAAAAAATGAACGGAGGTCGACAAAAAAGTGTTTGTTCAAGTTTTGGTTTTCTTGATTCAGCGATGATTTGTTTGCTCCTTTCCAATCTGCAATCATCCCTGCTTCCTCACTATGAAGTTTCACACAAAAATAACCCTAATTGATGTACGGTTGATTGATGCAGCCAAAAATTTCTTTTCCCAACAAGCACCCTACCAAAAAAAACGAAACCAAATTAACAAAACAAAAACCAACAAAGTTCAAAACTTTTGGCTGAAAGCTTGAAATAACAAAGTTCAAAGATTTTCATCATTCAAGATACTAAGATTCAAAAATTCAAAAACTCATTCAAAAAAAAATCTACTACAAATCTGGAGCAGGATGCAATGTTCGAACAAATACGGTAATTTTGCGATATAGCAGACTGATTGCTGAAAACAATCACTTGATTTTTTGAATTTTAGACAAATAAAAACCTTTTCAAAACTGATGAAGCCTATTCTATATTAAATCAAATTCAATTTTAGGATTCATTTTTGTGAAACTCAAGTGTTAAATCTACCTCAATCCAATGACAAAAATACGTAGAAAAAAAACAAACACAAAAATTAAAATTCCGATTCGTTACCTCAAATCCAGTGAAGAGAGTCTCGAAGAATTCCACCCCATTGCCAACTCCCTCTTGCAGCGCTAGCTCCACCAGAAAGTCACCTGTACAAAAATAAACTAAATTAAATTACATTACGATTACGCGTAAAAATTACAAAAAACGTTAAAATTAAATGATTCCTCAGTCTCCAGTCAAAAATAGAAATATTCTCCTTGAAAATTTCGCTCCAATTTTATGAATAAATTCTGCGGCTACTGTAACTCAAGTAACAGAATCATAGAAATTCATTTTTTGTAAATTTTAGTTCTAGGCATATAGATCACCTTTACCAAAGCTGGTTTTCTTTGATCTTTTACAAAAAATTAGAAAGCAGTCTGTGCACTTTAACACTTTAACACTGCACTGTGCATCTTCTCTTATTTGTCAGCATATCTTATTTGCTTCTCTCGTCATCCAGCTTCTTTCCACTTTGCAGTTATTGCGTCTGATCTTTAACCTTCTCTTAATGTCCGACTTTGACAGTGAAAAATGGTTTCTCGCAACCTGGCAATGCAGCCAAAACTGCAGCATTGTGTATTCTGTAAATATATTCTGTGTGTTACTCTAAAGATCAAAAAATTTAACGCTTCCCGTCAATAAGAAACGTCAAATCATATCTGGCTTAGGCGCAGGCGTGGCCGACTGGGCCTATTTGGGTTTAGGTTATTGACAGACTAGTTACAGCTTGAACTTGTGATTTCTAAACTCGGTTTCGTCAACAAAGTTGTGTGTTTTTATTGCACCAAACGATTCGTCCCGCCGAGCTGAGCAAAATGCGCTATCGCACTTGGCCAGGCGATACCTGGAACCATGTGAACCAGAGCTCAGTTGGGGGGGATTTTCGTTCTGCCAAATATGTATTATTAGGAGTTGAGATATCTGGGCTCAGATATATCCTCGGGGCGAGCTGGTTCCGGGAAACTAATCAGAAAACTTGCTAATGGATGAGAAGAGTTGATCCTTATGGCTATCAAAAAATTTAGGTATGTAATCAACTGCAATTAATGAATTGCGGAGTGACATCACTGTATTCAAAAAAAAAAAGATTTTTGAACAAATTTTATTCACTATCTGCTAAACTGAAACGGCAAAATTTATCAAAATGGTTTCAATTTATCAATAACGTTCAGATATGCTCTTTAGCATGAATGCTCTACTGCAAACTGTTTGATTGGTGATTTGTGGTAGTTTGGTTTGAAAATTGATTTTGGTGAATTTCTGAATTTTTTCTAAAAAAATTTATTACACTTTTAGGTACGGGATCAAATGCATTGAATGAGGAGTAGAGGAATGACCTCAACGAAAAAAAAAAGATTTTTCGACGAATTTCTTAGCTATATATGATTCTATAATTTTATTCACTATCTGTAACTGTAGATTCAAAATTGCGTCTTCCTTCGTCGTCCAAAAATTTTCGGGTATCCAGCACACATCAAAAGGAACCTCACCTTAGAGCCAACGGAGGAACCTCTAATTCTTTACTCTGTTCAAAAAGCAACAAACCTGTCTTGACTCTTTTAAACTTGCTTTCAACATCGCAAAAATCTTGGCAAAGAAACCAATTCCCAAAAATCCAATCGCTGCGAGACCATTGCTTTTCTATTAAAAAGCCCCAGATCCCCATTAACTTTTATATTTTAGGAGTTAGTTGTCGTACTCATACAATACTCGTACACAAATTCTTATTGCAGCGGGGTCGAAAATGGGAAGATGGACAAAATTTCAGGAAAATCTGCAACTTTTTTACAGCGATCTTTAAATGGTCAGTTGATTAACAACTTAAAAAAAACTTTATTTCTCATATCAATTCAGAGTCCGGGCCACCGCAAAAATCTTGTTAACCGATGTAGCGAAAAGTGGAATATAATTTATTGTATGTACGGCGGTTGCGTAAATTAAAAAATTGAAATAAACGTTAAAACGAAAAATTCAAGTCATTGAATGAAAGCTCACAATTGGAATTGATGTCGGCGAAATTGATCCAATTTATCGATTACGTTCATATGTGCTCTTTAGTATTACCAGCCCTGCTGCAAAAAACAACAAACCTCTTGAGACTCTTGAGACACTTGAAACTGACAGTAATTTTTTAAACAACAATATTTGATTAAATGCTACGATTAAAAAATTGATTTTGGTGAATTTTAGCATTTTTTCTCCAGTTTTCACCAAAAATCCAATTCTCGTAAATTAATTAGACTTAATTACGCTGTTCTGCGTTCTGCGCCCCTTTCATTCCAGCACCCGAAAACGAACAAAAAATCGAGAATTTCAGCTTCTGGGCGCCGGTTTGTTAATGTTACCAAAGCTGCATTATCCAACAGCTCAATTGAATGCCATACGTGTAGCCCACAACAGTAATTATTCTGGGATTTTCAATGTTCCAGTGGCGTTGAACTGCTTAGCCATACTTACTAACTAGTGCGCTTTGCATGTTTTAATCCTGTGCCAAGCAATTACATGACTGCAACCTGGCAAAAATTGTATTGAAATTTAATTCAATCAAAATTTAAAACGTTGCTTATTTATTTGATTTTTGAATTTTAGGCAAATGAAAACATTTGTTTGGAAGGAAAGTGATGCACTGAGCCAATTCTATATTAAATCAATAAGTTTTCGAATTCAATTTTGGGCAATTCAAGTGTTAAAGTTTCCTCAGTCCAATGACAAAAATACGAAAAATCAAACAAATTCTCGTATCAAAAAACCCAAAATTTAATTACAGTAGTCGATTTATTCAAATTAAAGTCTTAGATTTTAATGCTGAAATGCTTAACATTACAAAATTAATTAAAATGAAATTAAAATTAAAATTAAAGTTAAAATTAATTCCATTAATTCTACGAAGTTAAAATTAAAATTAATTTGAAAGATTCCAGTCCAATGGCAAAAATAGCGATGGTCTTCTTGCAAATTTTGCTAAAATTATAAATCGTTGCTGCCGCGAATAAATTTTGCGGCTACTGTAACTCAAGTAATAGAAACGAGGAAATTTGATTTTAAAATTTTAGTTCTAGGCATATAGATCACTTTCACCAAATCTGGTTTTGTTTGCAATTTTACCAAAAATAAGAAAACAGTCTGTGCTCTCTAACAACAAAAATATTACTATCGTAACTATCATATCTTCTCTTGTAGCCAAAACTGTCATCACAAAAATTGTCTTATGTTTAAATATTTGCTTCTCTCGCCATGCACTTCTTTCCACTTTGCAGTTATCGCGTCTGACCTTGAAAGATGGTTTCTCGCAACCTGGCGATGTAACCAACACTGTCATCGCAAAAATTGTGTCTTTGTGATTTTCAAATTTGAAGTGATCCTCGTCTTTTACCTGTGTATTACGATATAAGTTTTACTTTTATATATCATGCATAAATCATTATGCTGTCGTTTAAACTGTAGGCTGCAAGAAAAGCTAATGTTGTATGCTTAAAAATGAAGCCCCTCCCACCAAAAAATTGAACCACAACCGTTTAAACAAGTTCCAAAGATGCAAGATTTCTTTTCAAAAAAAGTGGTTTCTTTGAACGAATAATTCAATTCTGGTTTTAGTTTTAGTATTTGTGCCTTTTGGAAAACGGTTCTTAGAATGATGTTCACCTAATAATAACGTAGAATGATATTGCTGGCGCTCGTGAAACGGTCATTATTATTGTTACCTGTTTATGTAGTTTGAAATATAAATGAACCACCAATTATTTAAGCTCTTCGAAAAAGGCAAAAATATCAGCAATACTTCTGCTTTAATCTGAAATTTTGAGCTATGCGAAAAGTCAACTTTTTGGACGGCATTAACCAGCATTGTTTCAGTTTTTGTAAATTGAAAGAGTAATTTTGTTCAAAAATTAAACTACAAACTGTCAGATTTGCGAAAGCAAAAAAACTGCTAAACGTTTAAAATTAACGTAAAATTAAAATATAATTTTCAAAAATAGTATTGTAGTAAGTATTCAAATAGCAGTAAAAAAGGGAATAATAAAATAAACGAAGAATAAAGTATAAGGCAATCGTAGTGACCTGCTAGTACAAGAAAAACAAGTGCTAGTAACTTGAAAAATATATTCTGTATGTCATTCCTAATATCAAAACAATTGAACGCCTCCCAGCAATAAGAAACGTCAAATCTTATATGTCAAATTAAAATAAACATAAATTTCAATGAAATTTCAAAACTCAAACGATGAACAGCTTCAAATGGATCAATTACGTACCGATATGCTCTTACTGAAATTTTAGTTTAGACTTTTAAAGACTCGTTCGGTAGTAGATGATGTATTTAATTGAATAACTGGTTTACTGATGGACCTTTCTGTAACACGCCGGATAACCAAAATTTGCAACGAAACTGCGCAACAGTGCTGTTGTCCAATTGTCCAACAGAGCTGTCTTGTCTTTTAAAAATCCAATTTCAAATCCATTTTAAATAATCTCTGGTATCTTGATGGATCTCTTGTATTTCGAGAAACTAATGTTCTTTGCGTTTTTTTTTGCAAACGGTTGCAAAACGAAAACGAGTTTTTATGTTTCTAGGTTAGTTGCAGAACTTTAAAAATATTTAAAGTCCAAAGAGTCGGTTGAATTTTATTATTGTGTGTCTCCTTGTTATTGGAACTTTTGAATAAAATTTAAATAAATTGTAACCTTAAGCCACAAAAATATCCTTAAAGACCGCAAAAGTCTATAAAAATATCAAATTGACTGTAGTTATTTAAACCTCAAACGTTAAAATGAATTTACAAACTGCAAATTTACAACCTGCAAAGACACCCCAAATCGGTCTAATCAATTCGCATTTGAGACATTTGTGGAATTCTAGGAATGAATTCAAAATAGAACAAAAGAAACAAAAAACAAAAGACCCACAAATAAGCAGCCTAAATGCAAAATATTAGGGCTTATCGTAGCAGCACCAGAAAGAGCAGAAAATGGGAATAGAACGTTGATAACAAATTGTTGTTATCAACGAACAAATAATGATAACAAACAAATAAAAAATAGTTTGATTTTTTTATTGTGGTCTTAATAAACGCTGCATAGTAGAGTAAAGGCACGAAATTTAATAAACTTGAAAAGGAAGTAAGTCGAGCTCCGAGGAGCTAGGCGCATCGAAGATCTTCGCAAAAAATACATTGAAGATCCGTTGATTGATGAAGTTGCCAAAAAAATGAAGATAGACATTTCTAAAGGTCGGATGTAGAATAACCAAAAATTGAACGAAACACCGACGCCAAAAAACCAAAATTTGCAAAGAAACGGCGCAACAGCGTTGTCCTGTTCTTGCAGCAATCTTTGCAAGATTGTGACATTTTTGGTTAGAATTCGCGCCTCTATTTTACTGTAATTTTAAGTTTTTAACCATTAACTGTGAATTTTGAATACTGAACACAAATTGCTAACACATCACGATGGCTGTTCATATCGATACAACAGATCGATACAAAAGCAGTTGAAAACAACGTTTGCCTATCAAGTTGTGAGCTAAGACGCTAATGTTTGGCGAACGAGCGAGCAAAAATAGTGGTTGATTGCAAGCCTAATGGACTCACAACGATGACAAAAAGAATGGAGGTTCACGATAGAATTTACAACACAATTGAGAGAAATTAAAATTGGAAGTGTTAAAGCTGACTTTCCAAAATATTGCGAAGTTGTTGCACAAGATGTTGCAAAAATAAAAGTTGTTAATTGCATAATGAACAGTTTAATCATGACTGATTAAGGAATAATGGAAAAGAACTGAATTCTTCTTGTTGATAAACAAATTTTCTTTCAAAAACCAAATTTCAAATCCACTTAAAATAATCTCTAGTAACCTGATGGATCTCAAGTATTTCCAGAAACTATTATTCTTGCTGATCCGACAAAAATGCTCTAGAGTAAGTATTTAAACATGTTTTGTTCACAAATTTTTTGAGCCCGTATTGAGTGGCGATTTCAAAAATTAACAAGTTAGCAAAGAAGCATTTGTATCAAATTCAACGGAGAACAAATGTTTGCAAAAAAAAGAAAGCGAAAGCGAAAGTTTTGTTAGAATTTTACTGCAATCTTTAATTCAAAGTAGTTTGAATTATAGAACAATCTATTAATTTCGGTGTTCTTTTACAATCTTCATATACATAGAACCAATTTTGTTTGAGGCCTAGGAAAAATGGAGGCTTACAAAAGAATTAAATTAAGAGAAGTTAAAATCAAAGCTGTCAAGTCAGAGTTCTCTCTCACAAAGTTCCTAACATTAAAATTTTTCGTTGCTGTTTGCTTTTAAAATTTATGATTGGTTTACTATTTTATTACCAATCTGTCACCTTTGTATTTTTGAGAACGAAATGACAGAAAACCAGAAATCATGACAGAAAAATGAAACTTCCATGATAGATGAGTTTAGTCGCACCGCTACAACACCGCAAGTATTCATCGTACATCCTACAAGATTTTGGCCAAGGCAAAATGCACTTGTTAAGCGGCAAAATCCATGCTAAACCATTTTTTCTTGTCAATTATGTCCCGAATTTGTCATTCCAAGGCTCAGTTCAGAGTCTTGCGTTTGCCGAGTTTGGTATTGTAGGCTGGGATTAGAAAAGACCAGTTTTATACATGTTTACAATTTTTGTTTAAAACAAAAAAAACAAGTTTTTAAATTCCTTATTTTGAAATATGGCCTAGTGATTGAATCTCCAAACATCGCCTAATTGCTGTTGCAAAAACACAATTTATTACAGCATTGTAATTGATAGCAAGCTTTAAAACAATGATTGGATGACAGAGAAAAATTGAACTCGCTGAGAAGTCAATTTCTGTCAAGACAAGTCAAGTCAAATCCATCAATTCCTTAAAATTATTTTTTTATCCAAGAATGTTTATTTGCGCCACAATCTTGTTGAGCTCACATCACTGATAGTTTAGCGGTCTGCAGTTAAAACAACGCTGGCACAACGAAACGAAAACCACAGATTTATACAATGAATGTTTCAATTTCTAAGGTTTCGAGGTAATTCAACAATAAATTATTTTCAGTGTTTTTTCACATAACATATCGGTGACCCGACATTACCGCGAAAGTCATTACCGCGACGACATTACCGCGACGACATTACCGCGAACGACATTACCGCAAACACCATTTTCGCGGTAATGACGCATTCCTAATTCTGTTCCTAATTGAATTTCCAAATTTAAACAGAGTCTGTTGTTTGATCAGAAGTTTATTCCAACATAGAATAGCAAGAGAACATTGCCAGAGCTGTCAGAACTTTGGATTATTTTGATATTTTCGAGGAGTAAGGCGCTAAGGAGTGCTAACTTTAAGTTCAACAATTCTACAAAAATTAACATTAGACAAAAAATTGCATCACTCTGATCACTTTTAAGGCTTCATACTTCGGCAGGCTTCGTACTAAGTGCAGGCTTAGGCCTAGGAGCTGCCGCAGGGTTTGCCTAGTGAATTTTGCGCGAGCGGAGCGAGCCATTCACAAGGCTTCGTACTACGAACTTAGATTGTTCGGCGCCGAGTCGTACAGCGCCAAGTTGGCACGTACCGGCCAGTTTGTCAAATGAGACACACAAGGCAATGAAAGGAGCACCAATAGTAGAATCATCCGAATAGGCAGTAGAAGAATTTTAAAATTGCATTAATCCCATTCTTTGCCTGTCAGCTCGTTGTAATCCCCGCATCATGATTAAGATTTCGAATCTACTTTCGCAGATGACTCAACTTGAGCAACATTGAGCTTTCGCGGTTTTGTCGTTCGCGGTAATGTCGTCGAGGTAATGACTTTCGCGGTAATGTCATGGAGGCATCATATCCGCCTCAAGTCTATAAAAGTTGTTACGAAAATCGCTTCATTACTATTGCAACTAATTTTTTAAGCGGATTGTCGTAAAATTTTCAAACCAAAAAAGGAAGAATTCTCTTTTCGCTAGAAAAACGACGTTTACAAACAGTTCAATCGATGGTCGTTTGGAGCTTACCAACTTTTGATACAATATTCTTACCTCACAATGGAAACGTGTAGGTACAAAAAATTTTAACATTGAATTTTAAAGACATCACGTTTAAGCATTTTAATTGTGGGTGGGCGCGTGGTAAAACAGCAAACAAAACAAAAATATGTTTGTAAAAAATATGTGCGCAGATTAAGCGTTTGTTTGGTAATCCCCAAGACAAAAATGATTTAAAATCGGCCGGCGCAAATCTTCTAAGCAGTTCTGAAAATACAAAATAATTGAAAAATTTAAAATTTTGAAAAAAACTGTCTCAATGCTACATATCATAAACGTAGCATTTCAAAATATTCCATTAGCGTTTCCGCAGCTTAGCAATTGAAAGTTGACTTTTGCACTTTTTCAGTGTTTCAATTTTGTGCCAAACACACACCTGTACACGAAAATAATATGGCAAAAATTATCTGTATTAATATCACTTAATATCACTTAATAATATCTTCTTAAGCAAAAATTGATTCTAGTATATGTATACCACAAATCAAAAATACGATTTATAGTTTTAATTCAAATGCCAAAGCGTGAATAGCCATTCAAAAATGACTAAATATGACTAATTCGTCTTAAACATCGTAAATTTTGTACATTTTCCTTCAGTTTGGAAACTTACATTAGTACATAGGACTGTACACTGGCAAAAATTGAATTAAAATAATGTTTCATTTAAACAACCAAAATTAAATATTTGCTACAGAAGTCATTAGTCCCAGTATCACAAATTTTATTTTTTGCTTCCGTTTGGAAACTTACATTGCTAGAACTGTACACTGGCAAAAATTGGTGTAATATCTATCTGGATCAAAACTCAAAACTCTGTTAATTGGCAAATTCTAGTGTACATTCGGTCAAATGTGAATTGTTCATTCAAATATTAAATTTTAGTTCACTTAATTGCATTCTATCGCCTGACAGCGATCAACTCTTAATTTCCTCCCTTAGCTGCGATCGAATAGCTCGCGACGTCCATCGGCATTCTCACCGTCACCGCCGCGCCATCAAGCGGCTCTTCCATCTCCCTCTCTCGTGTTACCTATTTATTGTATCACTGTATTTATTGTTATATTATTCGTGATCTCTCTTGCCATAAATGTTTAATTACCCAAGTTTGAGGTCTCACTATCAACACCGATTAAGTCCCGCGTGGCAGCAGTAATCCATTGACTATCGAAGCGACAGAGGAATTCGGGGAGCAACGACTACTACAACTTCCAATTTCCTTTACATTCCACAGAGTTCAGATTATTCTCATCTTAGACCGGTCTAGCCAACCCATGAACAAAAAACAGAAGCTCAATCAAATGGGCCGATTAGATCAAATTAGACCTTGAATTTAAGTTTAATTTGAATGTTTGAAAAGTTACGTAAAATAATAACACTTCTAAAATGGTGTTAAAACGTTAAAAGTCCCAAGACAGTGGCGCAAACAAGAATATTTTTAGGCTTTTGCAATTAGCGTTCGTTCCTTCATTTTGAGTGTTTGACTTCCGCAAACCAAAAGGCCGCAATTATCCCACAAAATGCATTGAACATTGGTAGACTTAGAAATGAGGTTATTTGAAGAGAATTTTTAAAATTTGTCATCTCTGGTTTGGAATTATGATACAACCAAGGAAGATAGAATTCTCAAGTTTTTACTATCTCAACATTTTTTGGTTTATGTAGTACAATTTATTTTTGGTAAAATGTTAATTTAGCCTAACAGAGACATTTTGTAGTTTAACTGTGAGTCGGTTTATTTCAACGGGGAATTCAAAAATTGTAAATTGTTGTTTGGAGGATCATTGAAATAGAACAAAGAATCAAGATTGTAATGCACTTAAAAGTGCAAAAAATAAAGATTTTGAGATTTGCAGAAATTGCGACGTCACAAGTCGTTCATCGTTTGTATTTGAGCCAAATCTTAGGAAATGTGGTTGCTCCACCAGCATATACGAAAAAAAATAATATCAAAATTTTGAGCTCCAACTTCCAAGTCAAGGACAAATTTTTGTTGATAGAGCATCGTTTTTCAACAAAAAAGTAAAAAACTAAAATCAGATATATTGAACTGTTTGTTTTTAAGATTGTATTCCAAGATTTACAAACCTGTACGTGGTTTACAGAAACAGCGGCAAAAAATCAAGTAAAATTTGTCTATGTAATGCCCTTCTTTTTTGGTAAATCTCATGTTTAAACTTTTTGTCGTTGAACATTGACGTTGGAACCACAATTCCTCAAAAAAACGATGTGTTTCTTTTTCACTGCTTTTCATATGCTTTAAATCTGAGCTTCATCATTGAGGCGTTGCTTGACACAATCGAAATTTTGCAAATCACCTGCAAATACCGTATTTATCTGCAACAAAAAAAACAAAAGATCTTCAAAGAAGTATAAAATACGATTTGATTGAAATAAGAGTGGAATGCAATCACTTACAAAAAAAATCAAATCTGAAAACAGTCCAGAGCAGTTGCACGGGATCAAGTATAAGCCAATGACGCAGCTATCAGTTACGGCGGGAAATTTTGATCGAAATTCTCTAGACAAACCTTGCGGCAGCGCCTAGGCCCAAGCCTATGGCAGTTGTGATTTGGTTACTCAAGAACGAAGCCGTACAGCATTTACAAGTTTACAACCAATTACAAGTTTTGCGCTTAACCGCGTAATCCGCGCGATAGACTTGGCAGAGTGGCAGACAAGTTTCATGTTTCATGCATTAGTTGTGGCTGCTTGTCTGGTTTTGGGTCTTTTATTTTCGGTCTTTTGGCTTTTGGGTCTCATTTTATGGATCTTTTGTCCGGACACCGAGTTAGAAAAGTTTTCCTTTGGTTTTCGTTTCGTCCAAGCCATGGAAAAACTGGTCTAAGAGAAACTTGTATTGGTCTAACAAAAGACCGATTTTGAAGTCAACGAAGACCGATTTTGCAAAAACAACTTTGCAAAAAAAAGCAAAAAAATCTTAAATTTGTCGAAAATCACACCTTTGGCGAAGGTCAGTTTGTTCATCACCAGGACAAAAATGTTTTGATAATTCGATGTTTGTAATTCAAAAATAGATTTACAACATTTACGATTTTGCAGGGACGAAAAAAAATTGCAAAAAATTGAATTTTCCAAACAGACGCTTTAAACTTTTTCGGAAATATCTAGGAGTGTTTTGGGGATTTGGACATTCGAGCGTCATTGTCATTTTCCGTAATAGCTGAACAAAAATGTTTTGAATAATCAATTGTAGAAATAGATTTACAATTTTTCTGAAGGACGACCAAGAAAATCCTCAAAAATAAAGAGAAAAACGATTTGCATTTTCAAGCGAATTGATAAAACGATTTGCAAGTTGAAATGTTTTTTTTGAAAATATAACTGCGGATGGATGGCAGTACAGTGACTGCAAGACCGAAGTCAGTTCGCCTGGGCAGAATCATTGAAGGAAGAGTAGAAGAGTGAGTAACCTAAACGCATTAAAAAAATGAATTTTTGAATGAAAATAGTATTCAGTGGCTCCAAATTTACGTGCACGTAATCAACTAGGAAATCAGTAAATTAAAGTATGATAACGTAAGTTCGAAGTGGCCACCACAAGATTCTTGGCAACCTGCCGACAACAAAAATGTAAAATTATTTTCTAGAGCACAAGATTAATTATTCGGGCATTCGGAATTCAAAACGCTAAAAGCTAAAGCCACGTTGTGAAAAATCGCGGTGATTTGTTGGTCTGTCAACCGTTATCCAAAAAAAAATTAAAGAAATTGAGGAATTAAAGAAGAAATTGATTTTTGTGAGTTTGAAAATTTCTCTCCGATTAAACGAAAAATTGCCCCAGCGAACCACCTTTTCACAATGTTGTTATTTTTAAAAGCATTGCAAATTGTATGTTAGACTGGTTCGTTACTGCAAAAATTGAATTTTTTTGAGAGATTGACTGAATTTTGCTAACAGAAGCTCTAAACTTTTTCGGAAATATCTAGGAGTGTTTTGGGGATTTGGACATTCGAGCGTCATTGTCATTTTCCGTAATAGCTGAACAAAAATGTTTTGAATAATCAATTGTAGAAATAGATTTACAATTTTTCTGAAGGACGACCAAGAAAATCCTCAAAAATAAAGAGAAAAACGATTTGCATTTTCAAGCGAATTGATAAAACGATTTGCAAGTTGAAATGTTTTTTTTGAAAATATAACTGCGGATGGATGGCAGTACAGTGACTGCAAGACCGAAGTGAACTGAAATGTTTCTCGGTAAAACGAATTGATGCAGTTTACAGGGAATACTTTGATTTTTATAATTACTGTTGATTTTAGACATTCGATAAGCAATTTCAGTCAAACAGTGAAGCAAGGGAAAAACAAAATTCAAATTGAAAAATCCTTACCTGGTCGTTATACTGCGAGCGAGATTAAACATACAGTGGGGTGGACGAAATAGCGAAGCCAAGCAAGACCGCAAGTTTGCGGATGACAATAGTGAGCGCCTTTTCAGCGCGAGTATAGAAAACAAAGAATTCAAAAATCTAAACGCGAAGGTACCCTTGGTTCATTTACCAATTTCGATGTACTTTTAAAATGTGATTCACGTCTGCTCTGCGTTGCTTCTTACTCTGTTGAACTATTAATGAACGTCGTTTTTCATTGGCAAAGGTGGCTGCTCTCAAAAAACCTTTTTTCGTTTGTTATATTTCACTCTTACCAGGCGTGCACATACGAGTTTTCCTCGTGGTTCAAAATGTCGTTCATGTTTGATCCCAAGCTTTACCAATTAGAAATATCTGCTTTGTGGAATTCCCACATTGTGAACAAAAAAAATAAACAATTTGTTTGTAGAAAATTTGAATTTCTTTGATTCTTTAACCAAAACAAACCAAATCTTTTCTGCCAGGTTTCTCTTTATATACGCGACCCCTCTATAATAATGCGAAAACTAAAAAAAAGTTCGGATTCCGTCCGCACCGGCGTCATTCGAGGCATTGAAACGACCGGTCGTTCTAAAAACTCAACACAAAAGAGCCACCGCGCCCACTTCTTTGAGCTGTCAAGTGCAAATATGATATGCTTGCAATTTGCGCGCGCTCCAGTTGAATATTCAAGATTTTCAGGATGGTAGCCTAAGCCTACTGTTCGAAAAGACAAAAAAACCAATTACGAATTGGCAAAATGTGATTCAAACTGTGTGCTTTAAAAGCCCCTTTGACGTCATAGGATCACGTAAAAATAGGTTTTGATTGTAGAAGCAAAATTAATGTATGCCAACAACCAAATCATCAATTGCGAGATTGACGACAACAAAAATAAAAAATTAAATAATTATAGTTGCTGAAGCACGATTTTAATTATTTCGGCAGCTTCCAAAATTTTAATTTTTAAATTAGCGGCCAAAGATCGCTATTCACCGATTGAAAATTCTCGGGGGTCCTTTTTCCTTGCTCCCTGTGATGATGCAAGTCAACGGAATTTGAATTGTCCGAATCAGTGATTTACAAAAATTCATTAACTATTCGACTTCAGGATCTACCCAATGATTCGGACCAAAAATTCAAATGTTGAACGTAACTCTTCACTTTATGTCCTCAAGTCGCAAAGGTTTAATGAATTTATGGTGTTGTTTCATCTGGTTGTGGACAACAAAAATTAAAAAAGGAGAACTAACAATTGCCAAACAACAATTTGTATCTGTATTTAGTGCACGCATTACAGTGTTTCAGTAGCAAAATTATTGTTTAGACGCCAGGCCAGGTTCAAATTTACTATTAAAAAAAAATTTTGTGTAGTATAAAATGTAGGAAATTTATACAACCAAATATGTAATTTTTATCAAATAAGATAGTGAAATTGCCCGGTTATGTTTGCGTGTTTGCCATCAGGCTTCGATTTAACAGCAATGGCAAAAAGAAACATTGTCATCTACGGTTAACAAGACAAAAACAAATAGCACAAAACTTTTTTTAAGGAGTTTTATTATAACCTTTCTACAAAAATTATGAAAAACTTGTGCTTCAATTTCAATCCACATGGGATGAACAGGACTGTATGGTAAATAGTGAACAATTCGAAATGTGGACTTTATTGTAGCGGAGTGATCCTCAGGTTCTTGTTCTCAAACAGACACTTCCAGTCACACTGAAAAATTGACCTTTGTACGTGTATGTCCAAAAACCAAGAAACCAAACAGCACGTTGTAAAAAATTGCAGCGATTTGTTGGTCTGAGAGCATCAATCTAGAAAATAAAAGAAATTGATTTTTGACAGTTTGATAGTACACGATCCTCAACAAATGCCCTGCTTAAAGGGACACGGTCATGAACAACGAGTGTTCTCAAAATGCTCTGATATTCGGTGTACTGGGGGGTAACTGTTCCAGTCATAGACATGCAAAAAATGTGCAATCAATGATAATTGGGAATTGAATTTTGCCTCAAATTATACCAAAATTATACAGCAGAACATAAATCTCCAAAAGCAGCACACGTTACAACGGAAAACTTTAAAGAGACCGGGAAAAGATTACAAAAATCAAAATAAAAACCAACAAACAACATTTGAAATGTATTTATTTCCAAGTTGTGACCAGAAAGGCAATCGGGAGCAGTTTCCAGCACTCACGCTTAAAGGCACTTTGTGGAAGAAAGTCGTCGGCAGGTTTGCTCCTCGTAGTGCCACCCGTCCGACATAGTTACTGTCAAACCGCAGACGGAGAGGGTCCTGCTTTGGCAATAGTTCGGCGGAGAGTTCGCCACACATTCATGACGTCCGCCACTGGAACAAACGCAATCGTGCGCATCATCCGAAATTGGAGCTTTAGGTCAGCGTGAGTCGTTTCCAAAAATCGCCACACGCGATTGCCACAATGGCTATGATGAGGAAAAGGAAAATTTTAATAGTGATGATTTTGTGGTTGACTGATCGAAAAGTGAAGTAAAGTTGACCTTTTAAAATTTTTGTTACTCAGATAAATCTTGTCGCTTGTGTGGCAGCTCACTTTTTCACTTGATATTCACTTGGAATTTGACCTTAATTTGATGCATTCGCTCTTTCTTTGAAGCTCGATTTTCTGGAAACAACAAAATCAGTTAGATTCGAAGGTAAATTAAACGAAAGATTAAACCAACTTGCGTGTTTTGAAGAAGATCGCTCGTCATCGACCGAATGCACGCATTGTGGGTGACGTTATCGTGACAGAGTTGCATAACTATTAGATGGAAGTTCACCGATTGAAAATTATCGGGGGTCTTTTTCCCTTGCTCCCTATGATGATGCAAGTGAACGAAATTTGAATTGTCCGGATCAGTGAATTACAAAAATTCATTAATTATTCGAATTCAGGATTCACCCAATGAATCGGACCAAAAATCGGAGTAGTTGTGGCCAAAAAAAAATTAAAAAGGAAAACTAACAATTTCCAAACTACAATTTGTATCTGTATTTAGTGTACGCACTACAGTGTTTAGCAAAATTGTTGTTTAGACGCCAGGCCAGTTTGCTATAAAAAAATATTTTGTATTTAGCAAGCGTTGGAGTTTTTTTTAATAAAAAAATTTATACAACCAAATTTTAATTTTTATCAAATAAGATTGCAATTTCCCGTGAAATTGAGAAATTGCTCGGTTATTTTTGCGTGTTTGCCATCAAGCTTCGATATAACAGCAAAGGCAAAAAGAAACATTGTCATCTACGGTTAACGAGGCAAAAACAAATAGCACAAAACTTATTTTAAGGAGTTTTATTATAACCTTTCTACAAAAATTAGCGCTCTTATGAAAAACTTGTGCTTCCATTTCAATCCACATGGGATGAACAAGACTGTATGGTAAATAATAAACTGTTGATTTTATTGTAGTGGAGTGATCCTCAGGTTCTTGTTCTCAAACAGACACTTCCAGTCACACTGAAAAGCTGTCCTTTGTACGTGTATGTCCAAAAAACCGAGAAACCAAACAGCACGTTGGAAAAAAATTGCTGCGATTTGTTGGTCTGAGAGCTTGTTGAATCCAGAAAATAAAAGAAATTGATTTTTGACAGTTTGATAGTACACGATCCTCAACAAATGCCCTGCTTAAATTCGCTAAATCATCCAAATACCGATGTAAAAAAGTTTTAACAAGTGCATTTTCAAGTACGCAACACAAATACATATAAACAAACAGTCAAAAATATAAAAATTTGAGTCGTGGAGGTGAAGTTCTTTGCAGTTTATAACTGAAAGGCTTGCTCCAAAAAATCAGCATTATTTCTTCAACTGCAATTCGTGACAATGAAGCCCACCAGCCGCTACTATGATGTGAGTTAACTGATCCATTGTACAGAACATAAATCTACAAAAGCAGCACACGTTACAACGGAAAACTTTAAAGAGACCGGGAAAAGATTACAAAAATCAAAATATAAATGTTTTATGTTTTTGTTTAAATGTTGTATTTTCAAATATTTGCTTCTCTCGCCATCCATTTGCCGTTATCGCGTGTGACCTTGATTGTGTCCTTGTGGTTTTCGAATTTGAAGTTATCCTCTTCTTCTACCGGTGTATTATTAATAAGACCACCGCCAATTTTTCAAAAATTAATCAGGCATAAATTTTTGAATAAAGAAGAAGAAAGAAACTTCTGCAGCAATTATTTAAATTTTGGTTGTGTAAGACGCAACATTATTTTAACAATTTCTGCCAATGTACAGTCGTGTACAGTTTTATCTAGTAATATCTGGTAATATCATATTTCTACACACTCAAAAATATGACTAAAACATTTTCGTTTAAAACATTGAAAATTTGAACAGTTACTACTTGAGCTAATAGTCACAAATTTGGTAAATTTTGTTTCAGTTTGGAAACTAGTTAGAACTGTAGATAGAACTGTAGATATTACTAGATAAAACTGTACACGACTGTACACTGGCAAAAATTGAAGTTAAAAAATGTTGCGTCTTAAACAACCAAAATGTAAATAATTGCTGCAGAAGTCACTAGTCCCTAACATCACAAATCTGGAGCAAAAATCAAAACTCTGTTTACTGGCATATTCTAGTTTACATTCAATTGAAATACGTTTTAAAATTAGGTTCAATCTTGTTGTTTTAAAAGAAATGCGAAAGGTTTCGCAATCCATGGACAAAAATTTAAATTAAAAAAAAGGTTAATTTTGCTTCAGATGCCACAAATGATATTATATTCTTTTTGATATGA
This sequence comes from Steinernema feltiae, assembly GCA_007213375.1. Lineage (NCBI taxonomy): Eukaryota > Metazoa > Nematoda > Chromadorea > Rhabditida > Steinernematidae > Steinernema > Steinernema feltiae. Next base: position 2,821 of record MQUG01000430.1, on the reverse strand, counting down.
TGCAAATGATTTTTGTGTAAAAATTTAAATCTAGAAAATAATTGGATTGAACAGGGATTGAAAATCAAATTCACCTCATAACAGAAATTTAGAATTTTCACAGATCTTAAATTTGGAGTTCAATTAATTACTTTCCACAGGCTTCTAATTATTTGTATTGTAGACCGGTCTAGCCAATCCAAGAACAAAAAACAGAAGCGCAATAAAAGCCAATGAGATCAAATTAGAACAAGAATTTTAATTGAACTGACTAAAAACGCACACGCAAAATGATAGCGCACAATTACGTAAAATGAGGTGTTTAAACGGTGTTAAAAAAGGTGTTAAAACGTTAAAAGTCCCAAGACAGTGGCGCAAACAAGAATATTTGTAGGCTTTTGCAATTAGCGTTCGTACCTTCCTTTTGAGTGTTTGACTGTCGTAAACCAAATGGCCGCAATTATCCCACATCGCGTGAGAACATTGGTCGACTTATAAAGGTTATTCGGATTTAATTTTTAAAATTCGTTACTTCTGGTTTGAAATTATGGTACAGCCAAGGAATGATAAAATCCTTCAATTTTTTCTCAAAATCTCAACATTTTTTTTAAATTCATTTTTGGTAAAATGTTAATTTAGCCTAACAGAGACATTTTGTAGTTTAACTGTGAGTCGCTTTATTTCGACGGGGAATTCAAAAATTGTAAATTGTTGTTTGGAAGATCATTGAAATAGAACAAAGAATCAAGATTGTAATGCACTTAAAAGCGCAAAAAATAAAGATTTTGAGATTTGCAGAAATTGCCATAAATTGTCATAAGTCGTTCATCGTTTGTATTTGAGCCAAATCTTAGGAAATGTGGTTGCTCCACCAGCATATACAAAAAAAATAATATCAAAATTTTGAGCTCCAACTTCCAAGTCAAGGACAAATTTTTGCTGATAGAGCAACGTTTTTACAACAAAAAAGTAAAAAACTAAAATATATTTAACTGCTTGTTTTTAAGATTGTATTCCAACATTTATAAATAAATAGAATTATCCGGTGGTCTACTACGAAGACCCCTACACACACGACAACAGTCACTCTCGACTGGCACCTACGATACGACACAAAACACAAGATAACAATAAACACTTTATCTCGACCTCCGGTCGGGCACACCACACGAGAGTAGGCAATGAACAACTACTGAACTCGCGCTTGCGCGCACACCAATAATAATAGACAACACTTCCACGTGGACGACTCGTTGACACGTGGCAGTCCACAGGCACGTCGTGGCGGGACCAATCCTACACCTCCCCCCCTTTCGGTATCGGCCCGTCCTCGGGTCGCCTCTGGTTAACGGCTTAAAAACATGATTAGTTACAAACAATACTACAATCATAAAACACAATAGAGCAAACAAAATCCGTCGATCAAGGAGCGTCGTCCCTTCACGCGTCCTTCCATCTTAGTGGCATTTTCACCAGTTCTTTTAGCGTCAGTTCGAGAACTTTCTTCCCCTTCACTGTCAAACTTCCGTTTTCTGCGATCAGTTCCCTGTTGGCTTCGGCGCCGTAGAAGAATGATGTGATCACCGAATGGAATCCCTCATTACAGACTAACGATGCATTACTTTCGCCTTCACAACACAACTGTAGTGTATTTAGCCATCTGTCGTGATACAACGCTATATTGCGGAGTGGAGGCGGAGCGAGCACCAGTACCTGCCTTGCCGGGTCTCTGTCTCGTTGACTTCTTATTAGATGACGGAGTGCCATTGTGTAGTTTTCTTCTCCATGCCGTAGTGGAAATAGACGGCTTATCGCCACGAGCACATGCGTCGCTTCGCTGTCCTCTCCATTCGACCAATCTGCCAGCTCCTTGCAACTGTGCACGGAATGACATTCATTATCACACCTTCGTCCAATAACTTCTGCCAGCTGATCGCCGATAATCACGTAATCGTGGCGGAGATCCTCTCTTGGTATTCCTGCGACGACTTCGATCGTCTCGTCCACGCTTTGCTCCTTAGGCGATGCCAATACTCTTCGCTGATCTGGACGGCGGTTTGATGTGCTGAGTCTTGACAAAAGAGTTCCTTTCATCGGTACTCGCCGGATACGGTCGTCCTTCTTGACTCGCTGTGGCGTCGGTGGCTTGCGGGCGATTCTTTCTGTCAACAGAATCTTCGCTGGAATCCCTTCGTCGACGTCACCGGATCTGATGACGGAGATGTGGCAATCGATGTTGCTCTCAATTTCCCACTTGTGAGTCGGTGACTGGCGCTCGGTGGCGCTCTGCACTTCTCCCTCCGATTCCTTAACTTCCATCGGAATTGTCTCTGGCTGGATCGGCTCTTCATCGTAGTCCAATTCTTCCGCCGTTATCATCGTGAGACCGATCTTGTGCTTATTCTGAAACGAGACGTTTATAGACGCTATATCCGCACTTGCAACGTAAGGCAACACGCGTTCTGCCCGTATCCACTCCCGCTTGCCATCGTTCCTTTCAATTTCCACTGACGTTTTCCGCGCCGAGGTAACCTTGAACGGTCCTTCATTCAGGAACTCTAGTTTCCTGTGTTTCTCACGTGAGACTTTCGACTTCGGCATCTTTCTGATCACTACACTATCTCCAATATTGAAATGATGCGGTCGCGCCCGGACCCTTGCGTCGTAGTATTGTTCATACTCTCCTGCCGCCTTCGACAAATTCGGTTGGGCTTGTTTCTTCACCCATTCCAGGTTTTCGGTAAGCAACAGATGATACGCATCTATGTCGACCGTATATCTGCTATCGGGGAAACGGTCGCCCTCGTCCAGGATCGGCAGTCTTGGTTTCTTCCCAAAAATA